>CAUWAJ010000004.1:0-40000 GCA_963556745.1 Catoptria pinella | reverse complement strand
ACCTAACCTAACCTAACCTAACCTAACCTAACCTAACCTAACCTAACCTAACCTAACCTAACCTAACCTAACCTAACCTAACCTAACCTAACCTAACCTAACCTAACCTAACCTAACCTAACCTAACCTAACCTAACCTAACCTAACCTAACCTAACCTAACCTAACCTAACCTAACCTAACCTAACCTAACCTAACCTAACCTAACCTAACCTAACCTAACCTAACCTAACCTAACCTAACCTAACCTAACCTAACCTAACCTAACCTAACCTAACCTAACCTAACCTAACCTAACCTAACCTAACCTAACCTAACCTAACCTAACCTAACCTAACCTAACCTAACCTAACCTAACCTAACCTAACCTAACCTAACCTAACCTAACCTAACCTAACCTAACCTAACCTAACCTAACCTAACCTAACCTAACCTAACCTAACCTAACCTAACCTAACCTAACCTAACCTAACCTAACCTAACCTAACCTAACCTAACCTAACCTAACCTAACCTAACCTAACCTAACCTAACCTAACCTAACCTAACCTAACCTAACCTAACCTAACCTAACCTAACCTAACCTAACCTAACCTAACCTAACCTAACCTAACCTAACCTAACCTAACCTAACCTAACCTAACCTAACCTAACCTAACCTAACCTAACCTAACCTAACCTAACCTAACCTAACCTAACCTAACCTAACCTAACCTAACCTAACCTAACCTAACCTAACCTAACCTAACCTAACCTAACCTAACCTAACCTAACCTAACCTAACCTAACCTAACCTAACCTAACCTAACCTAACCTAACCTAACCTAACCTAACCTAACCTAACCTAACCTAACCTAACCTAACCTAACCTAACCTAACCTAACCTAACCTAACCTAACCTAACCTAACCTAACCTAACCTAACCTAACCTAACCTAACCTAACCTAACCTAACCTAACCTAACCTAACCTAACCTAACCTAACCTAACCTAACCTAACCTAACCTAACCTAACCTAACCTAACCTAACCTAACCTAACCTAACCTAACCTAACCTAACCTAACCTAACCTAACCTAACCTAACCTAACCTAACCTAACCTAACCTAACCTAACCTAACCTAACCTAACCTAACCTAACCTAACCTAACCTAACCTAACCTAACCTAACCTAACCTAACCTAACCTAACCTAACCTAACCTAACCTAACCTAACCTAACCTAACCTAACCTAACCTAACCTAACCTAACCTAACCTAACCTAACCTAACCTAACCTAACCTAACCTAACCTAACCTAACCTAACCTAACCTAACCTAACCTAACCTAACCTAACCTAACCTAACCTAACCTAACCTAACCTAACCTAACCTAACCTAACCTAACCTAACCTAACCTAACCTAACCTAACCTAACCTAACCTAACCTAACCTAACCTAACCTAACCTAACCTAACCTAACCTAACCTAACCTAACCTAACCTAACCTAACCTAACCTAACCTAACCTAACCTAACCTAACCTAACCTAACCTAACCTAACCTAACCTAACCTAACCTAACCTAACCTAACCTAACCTAACCTAACCTAACCTAACCTAACCTAACCTAACCTAACCTAACCTAACCTAACCTAACCTAACCTAACCTAACCTAACCTAACCTAACCTAACCTAACCTAACCTAACCTAACCTAACCTAACCTAACCTAACCTAACCTAACCTAACCTAACCTAACCTAACCTAACCTAACCTAACCTAACCTAACCTAACCTAACCTAACCTAACCTAACCTAACCTAACCTAACCTAACCTAACCTAACCTAACCTAACCTAACCTAACCTAACCTAACCTAACCTAACCTAACCTAACCTAACCTAACCTAACCTAACCTAACCTAACCTAACCTAACCTAACCTAACCTAACCTAACCTAACCTAACCTAACCTAACCTAACCTAACCTAACCTAACCTAACCTAACCTAACCTAACCTAACCTAACCTAACCTAACCTAACCTAACCTAACCTAACCTAACCTAACCTAACCTAACCTAACCTAACCTAACCTAACCTAACCTAACCTAACCTAACCTAACCTAACCTAACCTAACCTAACCTAACCTAACCTAACCTAACCTAACCTAACCTAACCTAACCTAACCTAACCTAACCTAACCTAACCTAACCTAACCTAACCTAACCTAACCTAACCTAACCTAACCTAACCTAACCTAACCTAACCTAACCTAACCTAACCTAACCTAACCTAACCTAACCTAACCTAACCTAACCTAACCTAACCTAACCTAACCTAACCTAACCTAACCTAACCTAACCTAACCTAACCTAACCTAACCTAACCTAACCTAACCTAACCTAACCTAACCTAACCTAACCTAACCTAACCTAACCTAACCTAACCTAACCTAACCTAACCTAACCTAACCTAACCTAACCTAACCTAACCTAACCTAACCTAACCTAACCTAACCTAACCTAACCTAACCTAACCTAACCTAACCTAACCTAACCTAACCTAACCTAACCTAACCTAACCTAACCTAACCTAACCTAACCTAACCTAACCTAACCTAACCTAACCTAACCTAACCTAACCTAACCTAACCTAACCTAACCTAACCTAACCTAACCTAACCTAACCTAACCTAACCTAACCTAACCTAACCTAACCTAACCTAACCTAACCTAACCTAACCTAACCTAACCTAACCTAACCTAACCTAACCTAACCTAACCTAACCTAACCTAACCTAACCTAACCTAACCTAACCTAACCTAACCTAACCTAACCTAACCTAACCTAACCTAACCTAACCTAACCTAACCTAACCTAACCTAACCTAACCTAACCTAACCTAACCTAACCTAACCTAACCTAACCTAACCTAACCTAACCTAACCTAACCTAACCTAACCTAACCTAACCTAACCTAACCTAACCTAACCTAACCTAACCTAACCTAACCTAACCTAACCTAACCTAACCTAACCTAACCTAACCTAACCTAACCTAACCTAACCTAACCTAACCTAACCTAACCTAACCTAACCTAACCTAACCTAACCTAACCTAACCTAACCTAACCTAACCTAACCTAACCTAACCTAACCTAACCTAACCTAACCTAACCTAACCTAACCTAACCTAACCTAACCTAACCTAACCTAACCTAACCTAACCTAACCTAACCTAACCTAACCTAACCTAACCTAACCTAACCTAACCTAACCTAACCTAACCTAACCTAACCTAACCTAACCTAACCTAACCTAACCTAACCTAACCTAACCTAACCTAACCTAACCTAACCTAACCTAACCTAACCTAACCTAACCTAACCTAACCTAACCTAACCTAACCTAACCTAACCTAACCTAACCTAACCTAACCTAACCTAACCTAACCTAACCTAACCTAACCTAACCTAACCTAACCTAACCTAACCTAACCTAACCTAACCTAACCTAACCTAACCTAACCTAACCTAACCTAACCTAACCTAACCTAACCTAACCTAACCTAACCTAACCTAACCTAACCTAACCTAACCTAACCTAACCTAACCTAACCTAACCTAACCTAACCTAACCTAACCTAACCTAACCTAACCTAACCTAACCTAACCTAACCTAACCTAACCTAACCTAACCTAACCTAACCTAACCTAACCTAACCTAACCTAACCTAACCTAACCTAACCTAACCTAACCTAACCTAACCTAACCTAACCTAACCTAACCTAACCTAACCTAACCTAACCTAACCTAACCTAACCTAACCTAACCTAACCTAACCTAACCTAACCTAACCTAACCTAACCTAACCTAACCTAACCTAACCTAACCTAACCTAACCTAACCTAACCTAACCTAACCTAACCTAACCTAACCTAACCTAACCTAACCTAACCTAACCTAACCTAACCTAACCTAACCTAACCTAACCTAACCTAACCTAACCTAACCTAACCTAACCTAACCTAACCTAACCTAACCTAACCTAACCTAACCTAACCTAACCTAACCTAACCTAACCTAACCTAACCTAACCTAACCTAACCTAACCTAACCTAACCTAACCTAACCTAACCTAACCTAACCTAACCTAACCTAACCTAACCTAACCTAACCTAACCTAACCTAACCTAACCTAACCTAACCTAACCTAACCTAACCTAACCTAACCTAACCTAACCTAACCTAACCTAACCTAACCTAACCTAACCTAACCTAACCTAACCTAACCTAACCTAACCTAACCTAACCTAACCTAACCTAACCTAACCTAACCTAACCTAACCTAACCTAACCTAACCTAACCTAACCTAACCTAACCTAACCTAACCTAACCTAACCTAACCTAACCTAACCTAACCTAACCTAACCTAACCTAACCTAACCTAACCTAACCTAACCTAACCTAACCTAACCTAACCTAACCTAACCTAACCTAACCTAACCTAACCTAACCTAACCTAACCTAACCTAACCTAACCTAACCTAACCTAACCTAACCTAACCTAACCTAACCTAACCTAACCTAACCTAACCTAACCTAACCTAACCTAACCTAACCTAACCTAACCTAACCTAACCTAACCTAACCTAACCTAACCTAACCTAACCTAACCTAACCTAACCTAACCTAACCTAACCTAACCTAACCTAACCTAACCTAACCTAACCTAACCTAACCTAACCTAACCTAACCTAACCTAACCTAACCTAACCTAACCTAACCTAACCTAACCTAACCTAACCTAACCTAACCTAACCTAACCTAACCTAACCTAACCTAACCTAACCTAACCTAACCTAACCTAACCTAACCTAACCTAACCTAACCTAACCTAACCTAACCTAACCTAACCTAACCTAACCTAACCTAACCTAACCTAACCTAACCTAACCTAACCTAACCTAACCTAACCTAACCTAACCTAACCTAACCTAACCTAACCTAACCTAACCTAACCTAACCTAACCTAACCTAACCTAACCTAACCTAACCTAACCTAACCTAACCTAACCTAACCTAACCTAACCTAACCTAACCTAACCTAACCTAACCTAACCTAACCTAACCTAACCTAACCTAACCTAACCTAACCTAACCTAACCTAACCTAACCTAACCTAACCTAACCTAACCTAACCTAACCTAACCTAACCTAACCTAACCTAACCTAACCTAACCTAACCTAACCTAACCTAACCTAACCTAACCTAACCTAACCTAACCTAACCTAACCTAACCTAACCTAACCTAACCTAACCTAACCTAACCTAACCTAACCTAACCTAACCTAACCTAACCTAACCTAACCTAACCTAACCTAACCTAACCTAACCTAACCTAACCTAACCTAACCTAACCTAACCTAACCTAACCTAACCTAACCTAACCTAACCTAACCTAACCTAACCTAACCTAACCTAACCTAACCTAACCTAACCTAACCTAACCTAACCTAACCTAACCTAACCTAACCTAACCTAACCTAACCTAACCTAACCTAACCTAACCTAACCTAACCTAACCTAACCTAACCTAACCTAACCTAACCTAACCTAACCTAACCTAACCTAACCTAACCTAACCTAACCTAACCTAACCTAACCTAACCTAACCTAACCTAACCTAACCTAACCTAACCTAACCTAACCTAACCTAACCTAACCTAACCTAACCTAACCTAACCTAACCTAACCTAACCTAACCTAACCTAACCTAACCTAACCTAACCTAACCTAACCTAACCTAACCTAACCTAACCTAACCTAACCTAACCTAACCTAACCTAACCTAACCTAACCTAACCTAACCTAACCTAACCTAACCTAACCTAACCTAACCTAACCTAACCTAACCTAACCTAACCTAACCTAACCTAACCTAACCTAACCTAACCTAACCTAACCTAACCTAACCTAACCTAACCTAACCTAACCTAACCTAACCTAACCTAACCTAACCTAACCTAACCTAACCTAACCTAACCTAACCTAACCTAACCTAACCTAACCTAACCTAACCTAACCTAACCTAACCTAACCTAACCTAACCTAACCTAACCTACCACTAACCTAACCTAACCTAACCTAACCTAACCTAACCTAACCTAACCTAACCACTAACCTAACCTAACCTAACCTAACCTAACCTAACCTAACCTAACCTAACCTAACCTAACCTAACCTAACCTAACCTAACCTAACCTAACCTAACCTAACCTAACCTAACCTAACCTAACCTAACCTAACCTAACCTAACCTAACCTAACCTAACCTAACCTAACCTAACCTAACCTAACCTAACCTAACCTAACCTAACCTAACCTAACCTAACCTAACCTAACCTAACCTAACCTAACCTAACCTAACCTAACCTAACCTAACCTAACCTAACCTAACCTAACCTAACCTAACCTAACCTAACCTAACCTAACCTAACCTAACCTAACCTAACCTAACCTAACCTAACCTAACCTAACCTAACCTAACCTAACCTAACCTAACCTAACCTAACCTAACCTAACCTAACCTAACCTAACCTAACCTAACCTAACCTAACCTAACCTAACCTAACCTAACCTAACCTAACCTAACCTAACCTAACCTAACCTAACCTAACCTAACCTAACCTAACCTAACCTAACCTAACCTAACCTAACCTAACCTAACCTAACCTAACCTAACCTAACCTAACCTAACCTAACCTAACCTAACCTAACCTAACCTAACCTAACCTAACCTAACCTAACCTAACCTAACCTAACCTAACCTAACCTAACCTAACCTAACCTAACCTAACCTATAACCTAACCTAACCTAACCTAACCTAACCTAACCTAACCTAACCTAACCTAACCTAACCTAACCTAACCTAACCTAACCTAACCTAACCTAACCTAACCTAACCTAACCTAACCTAACCTAACCTAACCTAACCTAACCTAACCTAACCTAACCTAACCTAACCTAACCTAACCTAACCTAACCTAACCTAACCTAACCTAACCTAACCTAACCTAACCTAACCTAACCTAACCTAACCTAACCTAACCTAACCTAACCTAACCTAACCTAACCTAACCTAACCTAACCTAACCTAACCTAACCTAACCTAACCTAACCTAACCTAACCTAACCTAACCTAACCTAACCTAACCTAACCTAACCTAACCTAACCTAACCTAACCTAACCTAAC
Organism: Catoptria pinella; assembly: GCA_963556745.1. Classification (NCBI taxonomy): domain Eukaryota; kingdom Metazoa; phylum Arthropoda; class Insecta; order Lepidoptera; family Crambidae; genus Catoptria; species Catoptria pinella. The sequence continues at coordinate 32,773 of CAUWAJ010000004.1, read as the reverse complement.
CTAACCTAACCTAACCTAACCTAACCTAACCTAACCTAACCTAACCTAACCTAACCTAACCTAACCTAACCTAACCTAACCTAACCTAACCTAACCTAACCTAACCTAACCTAACCTAACCTAACCTAACCTAACCTAACCTAACCTAACCTAACCTAACCTAACCTAACCTAACCTAACCTAACCTAACCTAACCTAACCTAACCTAACCTAACCTAACCTAACCTAACCTAACCTAACCTAACCTAACCTAACCTAACCTAACCTAACCTAACCTAACCTAACCTAACCTAACCTAACCTAACCTAACCTAACCTAACCTAACCTAACCTAACCTAACCTAACCTAACCTAACCTAACCTAACCTAACCTAACCTAACCTAACCTAACCTAACCTAACCTAACCTAACCTAACCTAACCTAACCTAACCTAACCTAACCTAACCTAACCTAACCTAACCTAACCTAACCTAACCTAACCTAACCTAACCTAACCTAACCTAACCTAACCTAACCTAACCTAACCTAACCTAACCTAACCTAACCTAACCTAACCTAACCTAACCTAACCTAACCTAACCTAACCTAACCTAACCTAACCTAACCTAACCTAACCTAACCTAACCTAACCTAACCTAACCTAACCTAACCTAACCTAACCTAACCTAACCTAACCTAACCTAACCTAACCTAACCTAACCTAACCTAACCTAACCTAACCTAACCTAACCTAACCTAACCTAACCTAACCTAACCTAACCTAACCTAACCTAACCTAACCTAACCTAACCTAACCTAACCTAACCTAACCTAACCTAACCTAACCTAACCTAACCTAACCTAACCTAACCTAACCTAACCTAACCTAACCTAACCTAACCTAACCTAACCTAACCTAACCTAACCTAACCTAACCTAACCTAACCTAACCTAACCTAACCTAACCTAACCTAACCTAACCTAACCTAACCTAACCTAACCTAACCTAACCTAACCTAACCTAACCTAACCTAACCTAACCTAACCTAACCTAACCTAACCTAACCTAACCTAACCTAACCTAACCTAACCTAACCTAACCTAACCTAACCTAACCTAACCTAACCTAACCTAACCTAACCTAACCTAACCTAACCTAACCTAACCTAACCTAACCTAACCTAACCTAACCTAACCTAACCTAACCTAACCTAACCTAACCTAACCTAACCTAACCTAACCTAACCTAACCTAACCTAACCTAACCTAACCTAACCTAACCTAACCTAACCTAACCTAACCTAACCTAACCTAACCTAACCTAACCTAACCTAACCTAACCTAACCTAACCTAACCTAACCTAACCTAACCTAACCTAACCTAACCTAACCTAACCTAACCTAACCTAACCTAACCTAACCTAACCTAACCTAACCTAACCTAACCTAACCTAACCTAACCTAACCTAACCTAACCTAACCTAACCTAACCTAACCTAACCTAACCTAACCTAACCTAACCTAACCTAACCTAACCTAACCTAACCTAACCTAACCTAACCTAACCTAACCTAACCTAACCTAACCTAACCTAACCTAACCTAACCTAACCTAACCTAACCTAACCTAACCTAACCTAACCTAACCTAACCTAACCTAACCTAACCTAACCTAACCTAACCTAACCTAACCTAACCTAACCTAACCTAACCTAACCTAACCTAACCTAACCTAACCTAACCTAACCTAACCTAACCTAACCTAACCTAACCTAACCTAACCTAACCTAACCTAACCTAACCTAACCTAACCTAACCTAACCTAACCTAACCTAACCTAACCTAACCTAACCTAACCTAACCTAACCTAACCTAACCTAACCTAACCTAACCTAACCTAACCTAACCTAACCTAACCTAACCTAACCTAACCTAACCTAACCTAACCTAACCTAACCTAACCTAACCTAACCTAACCTAACCTAACCTAACCTAACCTAACCTAACCTAACCTAACCTAACCTAACCTAACCTAACCTAACCTAACCTAACCTAACCTAACCTAACCTAACCTAACCTAACCTAACCTAACCTAACCTAACCTAACCTAACCTAACCTAACCTAACCTAACCTAACCTAACCTAACCTAACCTAACCTAACCTAACCTAACCTAACCTAACCTAACCTAACCTAACCTAACCTAACCTAACCTAACCTAACCTAACCTAACCTAACCTAACCTAACCTAACCTAACCTAACCTAACCTAACCTAACCTAACCTAACCTAACCTAACCTAACCTAACCTAACCTAACCTAACCTAACCTAACCTAACCTAACCTAACCTAACCTAACCTAACCTAACCTAACCTAACCTAACCTAACCTAACCTAACCTAACCTAACCTAACCTAACCTAACCTAACCTAACCTAACCTAACCTAACCTAACCTAACCTAACCTAACCTAACCTAACCTAACCTAACCTAACCTAACCTAACCTAACCTAACCTAACCTAACCTAACCTAACCTAACCTAACCTAACCTAACCTAACCTAACCTAACCTAACCTAACCTAACCTAACCTAACCTAACCTAACCTAACCTAACCTAACCTAACCTAACCTAACCTAACCTAACCTAACCTAACCTAACCTAACCTAACCTAACCTAACCTAACCTAACCTAACCTAACCTAACCTAACCTAACCTAACCTAACCTAACCTAACCTAACCTAACCTAACCTAACCTAACCTAACCTAACCTAACCTAACCTAACCTAACCTAACCTAACCTAACCTAACCTAACCTAACCTAACCTAACCTAACCTAACCTAACCTAACCTAACCTAACCTAACCTAACCTAACCTAACCTAACCTAACCTAACCTAACCTAACCTAACCTAACCTAACCTAACCTAACCTAACCTAACCTAACCTAACCTAACCTAACCAACCACCTAACCTAACCTAACCTAACCTAACCTAACCTAACCTAACCTAACCTAACCTAACCTAACCTAACCTAACCTAACCTAACCTAACCTAACCTAACCTAACCTAACCTAACCTAACCTAACCTAACCTAACCTAACCTAACCTAACCTAACCTAACCTAACCTAACCTAACCTAACCTAACCTAACCTAACCTAACCTAACCTAACCTAACCTAACCTAACCTAACCTAACCTAACCTAACCTAACCTAACCTAACCTAACCTAACCTAACCTAACCTAACCTAACCTAACCTAACCTAACCTAACCTAACCTAACCTAACCTAACCTAACCTAACCTAACCTAACCTAACCTAACCTAACCTAACCTAACCTAACCTAACCTAACCTAACCTAACCTAACCTAACCTAACCTAACCTAACCTAACCTAACCTAACCTAACCTAACCTAACCTAACCTAACCTAACCTAACCTAACCTAACCTAACCTAACCTAACCTAACCTAACCTAACCTAACCTAACCTAACCTAACCTAACCTAACCTAACCTAACCTAACCTAACCTAACCTAACCTAACCTAACCTAACCTAACCTAACCTAACCTAACCTAACCTAACCTAACCTAACCTAACCTAACCTAACCTAACCTAACCTAACCTAACCTAACCTAACCTAACCTAACCTAACCTAACCTAACCTAACCTAACCTAACCTAACCTAACCTAACCTAACCTAACCTAACCTAACCTAACCTAACCTAACCTAACCTAACCTAACCTAACCTAACCTAACCTAACCTAACCTAACCTAACCTAACCTAACCTAACCTAACCTAACCTAACCTAACCTAACCTAACCTAACCTAACCTAACCTAACCTAACCTAACCTAACCTAACCTAACCTAACCTAACCTAACCTAACCTAACCTAACCTAACCTAACCTAACCTAACCTAACCTAACCTAACCTAACCTAACCTAACCTAACCTAACCTAACCTAACCTAACCTAACCTAACCTAACCTAACCTAACCTAACCTAACCTAACCTAACCTAACCTAACCTAACCTAACCTAACCTAACCTAACCTAACCTAACCTAACCTAACCTAACCTAACCTAACCTAACCTAACCTAACCTAACCTAACCTAACCTAACCTAACCTAACCTAACCTAACCTAACCTAACCTAACCTAACCTAACCTAACCTAACCTAACCTAACCTAACCTAACCTAACCTAACCTAACCTAACCTAACCTAACCTAACCTAACCTAACCTAACCTAACCTAACCTAACCTAACCTAACCTAACCTAACCTAACCTAACCTAACCTAACCTAACCTAACCTAACCTAACCTAACCTAACCTAACCTAACCTAACCTAACCTAACCTAACCTAACCTAACCTAACCTAACCTAACCTAACCTAACCTAACCTAACCTAACCTAACCTAACCTAACCTAACCTAACCTAACCTAACCTAACCTAACCTAACCTAACCTAACCTAACCTAACCTAACCTAACCTAACCTAACCTAACCTAACCTAACCTAACCTAACCTAACCTAACCTAACCTAACCTAACCTAACCTAACCTAACCTAACCTAACCTAACCTAACCTAACCTAACCTAACCTAACCTAACCTAACCTAACCTAACCTAACCTAACCTAACCTAACCTAACCTAACCTAACCTAACCTAACCTAACCTAACCTAACCTAACCTAACCTAACCTAACCTAACCTAACCTAACCTAACCTAACCTAACCTAACCTAACCTAACCTAACCTAACCTAACCTAACCTAACCTAACCTAACCTAACCTAACCTAACCTAACCTAACCTAACCTAACCTAACCTAACCTAACCTAACCTAACCTAACCTAACCTAACCTAACCTAACCTAACCTAACCTAACCTAACCTAACCTAACCTAACCTAACCTAACCTAACCTAACCTAACCTAACCTAACCTAACCTAACCTAACCTAACCTAACCTAACCTAACCTAACCTAACCTAACCTAACCTAACCTAACCTAACCTAACCTAACCTAACCTAACCTAACCTAACCTAACCTAACCTAACCTAACCTAACCTAACCTAACCTAACCTAACCTAACCTAACCTAACCTAACCTAACCTAACCTAACCTAACCTAACCTAACCTAACCTAACCTAACCTAACCTAACCTAACCTAACCTAACCTAACCTAACCTAACCTAACCTAACCTAACCTAACCTAACCTAACCTAACCTAACCTAACCTAACCTAACCTAACCTAACCTAACCTAACCTAACCTAACCTAACCTAACCTAACCTAACCTAACCTAACCTAACCTAACCTAACCTAACCTAACCTAACCTAACCTAACCTAACCTAACCTAACCTAACCTAACCTAACCTAACCTAACCTAACCTAACCTAACCTAACCTAACCTAACCTAACCTAACCTAACCTAACCTAACCTAACCTAACCTAACCTAACCTAACCTAACCTAACCTAACCTAACCTAACCTAACCTAACCTAACCTAACCTAACCTAACCTAACCTAACCTAACCTAACCTAACCTAACCTAACCTAACCTAACCTAACCTAACCTAACCTAACCTAACCTAACCTAACCTAACCTAACCTAACCTAACCTAACCTAACCTAACCTAACCTAACCTAACCTAACCTAACCTAACCTAACCTAACCTAACCTAACCTAACCTAACCTAACCTAACCTAACCTAACCTAACCTAACCTAACCTAACCTAACCTAACCTAACCTAACCTAACCTAACCTAACCTAACCTAACCTAACCTAACCTAACCTAACCTAACCTAACCTAACCTAACCTAACCTAACCTAACCTAACCTAACCTAACCTAACCTAACCTAACCTAACCTAACCTAACCTAACCTAACCTAACCTAACCTAACCTAACCTAACCTAACCTAACCTAACCTAACCTAACCTAACCTAACCTAACCTAACCTAACCTAACCTAACCTAACCTAACCTAACCTAACCTAACCTAACCTAACCTAACCTAACCTAACCTAACCTAACCTAACCTAACCTAACCTAACCTAACCTAACCTAACCTAACCTAACCTAACCAACCTAACCTAACCTAACCTAACCTAACCTAACCTAACCTAACCTAACCTAACCTAACCTAACCTAACCTAACCTAACCTAACCTAACCTAACCTAACCTAACCTAACCTAACCTAACCTAACCTAACCTAACCTAACCTAACCTAACCTAACCTAACCTAACCTAACCTAACCTAACCTAACCTAACCTAACCTAACCTAACCTAACCTAACCTAACCTAACCTAACCTAACCTAACCTAACCTAACCTAACCTAACCTAACCTAACCTAACCTAACCTAACCTAACCTAACCTAACCTAACCTAACCTAACCTAACCTAACCTAACCTAACCTAACCTAACCTAACCTAACCTAACCTAACCTAACCTAACCTAACCTAACCTAACCTAACCTAACCTAACCTAACCTAACCTAACCTAACCTAACCTAACCTAACCTAACCTAACCTAACCTAACCTAACCTAACCTAACCTAACCTAACCTAACCTAACCTAACCTAACCTAACCTAACCTAACCTAACCTAACCTAACCTAACCTAACCTAACCTAACCTAACCTAACCTAACCTAACCTAACCTAACCTAACCTAACCTAACCTAACCTAACCTAACCTAACCTAACCTAACCTAACCTAACCTAACCTAACCTAACCTAACCTAACCTAACCTAACCTAACCTAACCTAACCTAACCTAACCTAACCTAACCTAACCTAACCTAACCTAACCTAACCTAACCTAACCTAACCTAACCTAACCTAACCTAACCTAACCTAACCTAACCTAACCTAACCTAACCTAACCTAACCTAACCTAACCTAACCTAACCTAACCTAACCTAACCTAACCTAACCTAACCTAACCTAACCTAACCTAACCTAACCTAACCTAACCTAACCTAACCTAACCTAACCTAACCTAACCTAACCTAACCTAACCTAACCTAACCTAACCTAACCTAACCTAACCTAACCTAACCTAACCTAACCTAACCTAACCTAACCTAACCTAACCTAACCTAACCTAACCTAACCTAACCTAACCTAACCTAACCTAACCTAACCTAACCTAACCTAACCTAACCTAACCTAACCTAACCTAACCTAACCTAACCTAACCTAACCTAACCTAACCTAACCTAACCTAACCTAACCTAACCTAACCTAACCTAACCTAACCTAACCTAACCTAACCTAACCTAACCTAACCTAACCTAACCTAACCTAACCTAACCTAACCTAACCTAACCTAACCTAACCTAACCTAACCTAACCTAACCTAACCTAACCTAACCTAACCTAACCTAACCTAACCTAACCTAACCTAACCTAACCTAACCTAACCTAACCTAACCTAACCTAACCTAACCTAACCTAACCTAACCTAACCTAACCTAACCTAACCTAACCTAACCTAACCTAACCTAACCTAACCTAACCTAACCTAACCTAACCTAACCTAACCTAACCTAACCTAACCTAACCTAACCTAACCTAACCTAACCTAACCTAACCTAACCTAACCTAACCTAACCTAACCTAACCTAACCTAACCTAACCTAACCTAACCTAACCTAACCTAACCTAACCTAACCTAACCTAACCTAACCTAACCTAACCTAACCTAACCTAACCTAACCTAACCTAACCTAACCTAACCTAACCTAACCTAACCTAACCTAACCTAACCTAACCTAACCTAACCTAACCTAACCTAACCTAACCTAACCTAACCTAACCTAACCTAACCTAACCTAACCTAACCTAACCTAACCTAACCTAACCTAACCTAACCTAACCTAACCTAACCTAACCTAACCTAACCTAACCTAACCTAACCTAACCTAACCTAACCTAACCTAACCTAACCTAACCTAACCTAACCTAACCTAACCTAACCTAACCTAACCTAACCTAACCTAACCTAACCTAACCTAACCTAACCTAACCTAACCTAACCTAACCTAACCTAACCTAACCTAACCTAACCTAACCTAACCTAACCTAACCTAACCTAACCTAACCTAACCTAACCTAACCTAACCTAACCTAACCTAACCTAACCTAACCTAACCTAACCTAACCTAACCTAACCTAACCTAACCTAACCTAACCTAACCTAACCTAACCTAACCTAACCTAACCTAACCTAACCTAACCTAACCTAACCTAACCTAACCTAACCTAACCTAACCTAACCTAACCTAACCTAACCTAACCTAACCTAACCTAACCTAACCTAACCTAACCTAACCTAACCTAACCTAACCTAACCTAACCTAACCTAACCTAACCTAACCTAACCTAACCTAACCTAACCTAACCTAACCTAACCTAACCTAACCTAACCTAACCTAACCTAACCTAACCTAACCTAACCTAACCTAACCTAACCTAACCTAACCTAACCTAACCTAACCTAACCTAACCTAACCTAACCTAACCTAACCTAACCTAACCTAACCTAACCTAACCTAACCTAACCTAACCTAACCTAACCTAACCTAACCTAACCTAACCTAACCTAACCTAACCTAACCTAACCTAACCTAACCTAACCTAACCTAACCTAACCTAACCTAACCTAACCTAACCTAACCTAACCTAACCTAACCTAACCTAACCTAACCTAACCTAACCTAACCTAACCTAACCTAACCTAACCTAACCTAACCTAACCTAACCTAACCTAACCTAACCTAACCTAACCTAACCTAACCTAACCTAACCTAACCTAACCTAACCTAACCTAACCTAACCTAACCTAACCTAACCTAACCTAACCTAACCTAACCTAACCTAACCTAACCTAACCTAACCTAACCTAACCTAACCTAACCTAACCTAACCTAACCTAACCTAACCTAACCTAACCTAACCTAACCTAACCTAACCTAACCTAACCTAACCTAACCTAACCTAACCTAACCTAACCTAACCTAACCTAACCTAACCTAACCTAACCTAACCTAACCTAACCTAACCTAACCTAACCTAACCTAACCTAACCTAACCTAACCTAACCTAACCTAACCTAACCTAACCTAACCTAACCTAACCTAACCTAACCTAACCTAACCTAACCTAACCTAACCTAACCTAACCTAACCTAACCTAACCTAACCTAACCTAACCTAACCTAACCTAACCTAACCTAACCTAACCTAACCTAACCTAACCTAACCTAACCTAACCTAACCTAACCTAACCTAACCTAACCTAACCTAACCTAACCTAACCTAACCTAACCTAACCTAACCTAACCTAACCTAACCTAACCTAACCTAACCTAACCTAACCTAACCTAACCTAACCTAACCTAACCTAACCTAACCTAACCTAACCTAACCTAACCTAACCTAACCTAACCTAACCTAACCTAACCTAACCTAACCTAACCTAACCTAACCTAACCTAACCTAACCTAACCTAACCTAACCTAACCTAACCTAACCTAACCTAACCTAACCTAACCTAACCTAACCTAACCTAACCTAACCTAACCTAACCTAACCTAACCTAACCTAACCTAACCTAACCTAACCTAACCTAACCTAACCTAACCTAACCTAACCTAACCTAACCTAACCTAACCTAACCTAACCTAACCTAACCTAACCTAACCTAACCTAACCTAACCTAACCTAACCTAACCTAACCTAACCTAACCTAACCTAACCTAACCTAACCTAACCTAACCTAACCTAACCTAACCTAACCTAACCTAACCTAACCTAACCTAACCTAACCTAACCTAACCTAACCTAACCTAACCTAACCTAACCTAACCTAACCTAACCTAACCTAACCTAACCTAACCTAACCTAACCTAACCTAACCTAACCTAACCTAACCTAACCTAACCTAACCTAACCTAACCTAACCTAACCTAACCTAACCTAACCTAACCTAACCTAACCTAACCTAACCTAACCTAACCTAACCTAACCTAACCTAACCTAACCTAACCTAACCTAACCTAACCTAACCTAACCTAACCTAACCTAACCTAACCTAACCTAACCTAACCTAACCTAACCTAACCTAACCTAACCTAACCTAACCTAACCTAACCTAACCTAACCTAACCTAACCTAACCTAACCTAACCTAACCTAACCTAACCTAACCTAACCTAACCTAACCTAACCTAACCTAACCTAACCTAACCTAACCTAACCTAACCTAACCTAACCTAACCTAACCTAACCTAACCTAACCTAACCTAACCTAACCTAACCTAACCTAACCTAACCTAACCTAACCTAACCTAACCTAACCTAACCTAACCTAACCTAACCTAACCTAACCTAACCTAACCTAACCTAACCTAACCTAACCTAACCTAACCTAACCTAACCTAACCTAACCTAACCTAACCTAACCTAACCTAACCTAACCTAACCTAACCTAACCTAACCTAACCTAACCTAACCTAACCTAACCTAACCTAACCTAACCTAACCTAACCTAACCTAACCTAACCTAACCTAACCTAACCTAACCTATACCTAACCTAACCTAACCTAACCTAACCTAACCTAACCTAACCTAACCTAACCTAACCTAACCTAACCTAACCTAACCTAACCTAACCTAACCTAACCTAACCTAACCTAACCTAACCTAACCTAACCTAACCTAACCTAACCTAACCTAACCTAACCTAACCTAACCTAACCTAACCTAACCTAACCTAACCTAACCTAACCTAACCTAACCTAACCTAACCTAACCTAACCTAACCTAACCTAACCTAACCTAACCTAACCTAACCTAACCTAACCTAACCTAACCTAACCTAACCTAACCTAACCTAACCTAACCTAACCTAACCTAACCTAACCTAACCTAACCTAACCTAACCTAACCTAACCTAACCTAACCTAACCTAACCTAACCTAACCTAACCTAACCTAACCTAACCTAACCTAACCTAACCTAACCTAACCTAACCTAACCTAACCTAACCTAACCTAACCTAACCTAACCTAACCTAACCTAACCTAACCTAACCTAACCTAACCTAACCTAACCTAACCTAACCTAACCTAACCTAACCTAACCTAACCTAACCTAACCTAACCTAACCTAACCTAACCTAACCTAACCTAACCTAACCTAACCTAACCTAACCTAACCTAACCTAACCTAACCTAACCTAACCTAACCTAACCTAACCTAACCTAACCTAACCTAACCTAACCTAACCTAACCTAACCTAACCTAACCTAACCTAACCTAACCTAACCTAACCTAACCTAACCTAACCTAACCTAACCTAACCTAACCTAACCTAACCTAACCTAACCTAACCTAACCTAACCTAACCTAACCTAACCTAACCTAACCTAACCTAACCTAACCTAACCTAACCTAACCTAACCTAACCTAACCTAACCTAACCTAACCTAACCTAACCTAACCTAACCTAACCTAACCTAACCTAACCTAACCTAACCTAACCTAACCTAACCTAACCTAACCTAACCTAACCTAACCTAACCTAACCTAACCTAACCTAACCTAACCTAACCTAACCTAACCTAACCTAACCTAACCTAACCTAACCTAACCTAACCTAACCTAACCTAACCTAACCTAACCTAACCTAACCTAACCTAACCTAACCTAACCTAACCTAACCTAACCTAACCTAACCTAACCTAACCTAACCTAACCTAACCTAACCTAACCTAACCTAACCTAACCTAACCTAACCTAACCTAACCTAACCTAACCTAACCTAACCTAACCTAACCTAACCTAACCTAACCTAACCTAACCTAACCTAACCTAACCTAACCTAACCTAACCTAACCTAACCTAACCTAACCTAACCTAACCTAACCTAACCTAACCTAACCTAACCTAACCTAACCTAACCTAACCTAACCTAACCTAACCTAACCTAACCTAACCTAACCTAACCTAACCTAACCTAACCTAACCTAACCTAACCTAACCTAACCTAACCTAACCTAACCTAACCTAACCTAACCTAACCTAACCTAACCTAACCTAACCTAACCTAACCTAACCTAACCTAACCTAACCTAACCTAACCTAACCTAACCTAACCTAACCTAACCTAACCTAACCTAACCTAACCTAACCTAACCTAACCTAACCTAACCTAACCTAACCTAACCTAACCTAACCTAACCTAACCTAACCTAACCTAACCTAACCTAACCTAACCTAACCTAACCTAACCTAACCTAACCTAACCTAACCTAACCTAACCTAACCTAACCTAACCTAACCTAACCTAACCTAACCTAACCTAACCTAACCTAACCTAACCTAACCTAACCTAACCTAACCTAACCTAACCTAACCTAACCTAACCTAACCTAACCTAACCTAACCTAACCTAACCTAACCTAACCTAACCTAACCTAACCTAACCTAACCTAACCTAACCTAACCTAACCTAACCTAACCTAACCTAACCTAACCTAACCTAACCTAACCTAACCTAACCTAACCTAACCTAACCTAACCTAACCTAACCTAACCTAACCTAACCTAACCTAACCTAACCTAACCTAACCTAACCTAACCTAACCTAACCTAACCTAACCTAACCTAACCTAACCTAACCTAACCTAACCTAACCTAACCTAACCTAACCTAACCTAACCTAACCTAACCTAACCTAACCTAACCTAACCTAACCTAACCTAACCTAACCTAACCTAACCTAACCTAACCTAACCTAACCTAACCTAACCTAACCTAACCTAACCTAACCTAACCTAACCTAACCTAACCTAACCTAACCTAACCTAACCTAACCTAACCTAACCTAACCTAACCTAACCTAACCTAACCTAACCTAACCTAACCTAACCTAACCTAACCTAACCTAACCTAACCTAACCTAACCTAACCTAACCTAACCTAACCTAACCTAACCTAACCTAACCTAACCTAACCTAACCTAACCTAACCTAACCTAACCTAACCTAACCTAACCTAACCTAACCTAACCTAACCTAACCTAACCTAACCTAACCTAACCTAACCTAACCTAACCTAACCTAACCTAACCTAACCTAACCTAACCTAACCTAACCTAACCTAACCTAACCTAACCTAACCTAACCTAACCTAACCTAACCTAACCTAACCTAACCTAACCTAACCTAACCTAACCTAACCTAACCTAACCTAACCTAACCTAACCTAACCTAACCTAACCTAACCTAACCTAACCTAACCTAACCTAACCTAACCTAACCTAACCTAACCTAACCTAACCTAACCTAACCTAACCTAACCTAACCTAACCTAACCTAACCTAACCTAACCTAACCTAACCTAACCTAACCTAACCTAACCTAACCTAACCTAACCTAACCTAACCTAACCTAACCTAACCTAACCTAACCTAACCTAACCTAACCTAACCTAACCTAACCTAACCTAACCTAACCTAACCTAACCTAACCTAACCTAACCTAACCTAACCTAACCTAACCTAACCTAACCTAACCTAACCTAACCTAACCTAACCTAACCTAACCTAACCTAACCTAACCTAACCTAACCTAACCTAACCTAACCTAACCTAACCTAACCTAACCTAACCTAACCTAACCTAACCTAACCTAACCTAACCTAACCTAACCTAACCTAACCTAACCTAACCTAACCTAACCTAACCTAACCTAACCTAACCTAACCTAACCTAACCTAACCTAACCTAACCTAACCTAACCTAACCTAACCTAACCTAACCTAACCTAACCTAACCTAACCTAACCTAACCTAACCTAACCTAACCTAACCTAACCTAACCTAACCTAACCTAACCTAACCTAACCTAACCTAACCTAACCTAACCTAACCTAACCTAACCTAACCTAACCTAACCTAACCTAACCTAACCTAACCTAACCTAACCTAACCTAACCTAACCTAACCTAACCTAACCTAACCTAACCTAACCTAACCTAACCTAACCTAACCTAACCTAACCTAACCTAACCTAACCTAACCTAACCTAACCTAACCTAACCTAACCTAACCTAACCTAACCTAACCTAACCTAACCTAACCTAACCTAACCTAACCTAACCTAACCTAACCTAACCTAACCTAACCTAACCTAACCTAACCTAACCTAACCTAACCTAACCTAACCTAACCTAACCTAACCTAACCTAACCTAACCTAACCTAACCTAACCTAACCTAACCTAACCTAACCTAACCTAACCTAACCTAACCTAACCTAACCTAACCTAACCTAACCTAACCTAACCTAACCTAACCTAACCTAACCTAACCTAACCTAACCTAACCTAACCTAACCTAACCTAACCTAACCTAACCTAACCTAACCTAACCTAACCTAACCTAACCTAACCTAACCTAACCTAACCTAACCTAACCTAACCTAACCTAACCTAACCTAACCTAACCTAACCTAACCTAACCTAACCTAACCTAACCTAACCTAACCTAACCTAACCTAACCTAACCTAACCTAACCTAACCTAACCTAACCTAACCTAACCTAACCTAACCTAACCTAACCTAACCTAACCTAACCTAACCTAACCTAACCTAACCTAACCTAACCTAACCTAACCTAACCTAACCTAACCTAACCTAACCTAACCTAACCTAACCTAACCTAACCTAACCTAACCTAACCTAACCTAACCTAACCTAACCTAACCTAACCTAACCTAACCTAACCTAACCTAACCTAACCTAACCTAACCTAACCTAACCTAACCTAACCTAACCTAACCTAACCTAACCTAACCTAACCTAACCTAACCTAACCTAACCTAACCTAACCTAACCTAACCTAACCTAACCTAACCTAACCTAACCTAACCTAACCTAACCTAACCTAACCTAACCTAACCTAACCTAACCTAACCTAACCTAACCTAACCTAACCTAACCTAACCTAACCTAACCTAACCTAACCTAACCTAACCTAACCTAACCTAACCTAACCTAACCTAACCTAACCTAACCTAACCTAACCTAACCTAACCTAACCTAACCTAACCTAACCTAACCTAACCTAACCTAACCTAACCTAACCTAACCTAACCTAACCTAACCTAACCTAACCTAACCTAACCTAACCTAACCTAACCTAACCTAACCTAACCTAACCTAACCTAACCTAACCTAACCTAACCTAACCTAACCTAACCTAACCTAACCTAACCTAACCTAACCTAACCTAACCTAACCTAACCTAACCTAACCTAACCTAACCTAACCTAACCTAACCTAACCTAACCTAACCTAACCTAACCTAACCTAACCTAACCTAACCTAACCTAACCTAACCTAACCTAACCTAACCTAACCTAACCTAACCTAACCTAACCTAACCTAACCTAACCTAACCTAACCTAACCTAACCTAACCTAACCTAACCTAACCTAACCTAACCTAACCTAACCTAACCTAACCTAACCTAACCTAACCTAACCTAACCTAACCTAACCTAACCTAACCTAACCTAACCTAACCTAACCTAACCTAACCTAACCTAACCTAACCTAACCTAACCTAACCTAACCTAACCTAACCTAACCTAACCTAACCTAACCTAACCTAACCTAACCTAACCTAACCTAACCTAACCTAACCTAACCTAACCTAACCTAACCTAACCTAACCTAACCACATATAATTTGCTTATAACTTTTTTCCATACCAACGGATTTTGATTTTTTATACCTCAAATTATAGTCCTCACCGTTCTACACATTTCATAATTGCAAATATTTGCTCTATCTTCTATAGTTTTCCCGCAATTTTGATTTTAATTCTCAAAATTTTTCTCATTTTTTCATATAAAATTTCATTTTTAACAAAACTCATAACTTCTGTTCCCTTGTATATTTTTCAATTCTGTTTGGATATAAACTTTGCATTAGCCATTTCCTACCTTTCTTATATTCAGTTTAATCTCCAACCCAAAGATTCAATTTTTGGCAAACGTTTGAAATTTTACTTTTTCGGTAACCTAACTTGGACTACTAATCTGTGTATATCTTTTGTAACTTTAATCCGATTGTTGTTTGTTTTTGCACTCAATTAGAACTCAGCGCGGCGCTAGTTTTGATTATACAAGCGCGTCTGTGGCGGTCTTTTTGGGTGTTTTATTTCACTTTTTAGTTTTAAGATTTTGTAAATTTATTTTATTAATTATTAATTCAATATTGCACTTAGCAGCGCAATTTCTTCTGTTTATACTTAATCTCGTAAAGCTCTATTCGCTGTATTTTTGTTTATCCTTGTAGACACAATAGTTTTTAAAATAATTACTAACCTAACTTTTGACCAAACCTAACCTAACCTTTGAACGGTTTCTTTGATAACTTATGTAATTTTCATTATAAATAAACAGTTATTCTTTCAAAACACGCTTTTCCACGGGCCTCACCCGTTAAATATCAAATTTCTGCAATTACTAGCCCAGGTCACAAGACCTGGGTGATCACAATAAACTTCAAAACCTAACCCTAACCTAACTTCATATCACTGCCTCCAAATGTCTGGGCGCAGCTCCCCAGCCTCTTCAGGTGCTTCTACGCCCAGGAAGACCAGATCTTGGACGAAGAAGACCCTGTCGGAGATGGAAAGATGCATGAGCCCAGCCGAGGAGTACCTTTCCGATGATATCGACGAGGAATTCGCAGAACTAAGGGACCTTGAGACCCCCCCACTTATACTCGACACCATCGACTCTAACAATGAAAACACCCTAACTCCTGCTACGTTGGACTCTAACAACGATAAAACTCTAACTCCTGCTACGTTCTCCACCCCGATCAGGTCCGATTCTCCCGACATTCCACCAAGAAAAGAAGTCACGACTCCCGAGCAAATTTCTCGGCTGAATGGAGTGTTTGAGAAGCGGGTTACTGACTTGAAGGATGACGTATCCAGAAGTTTGCAACGCATACTCACCTGGCTTCACCAGGATAAATCCCTCACCAAACCGAACAAGCTAAAAATCGATGCCGAATGCCACATCATCGGCCAAAACCTGAAGAATGTGCTTGACGAATGTCGACTTGATCGCGGCGGTACGAATGCCAGCGAACCAGTTGACGCACATTCTATCAGCAGCTCACATGATTTGACAGCCATCCCTATTTCACAACTCAGACCCACTCCCAGCGCCGTCCACAGTACTGCGAGTCCAGCTGCGACTTTAGCTGCAGCTGCAACTTCCGGTCTTACCCGAAAGGATGTGGTGGAGGCAGTGAAGGAAGCCTTCCGAACTGACCTCCGCCGGGACCTTCGCGCGGATTTGAAGGAGGTTCTCACTCAGGAGGCCAAGCGCACTCAGCGCCCTCAACCTCCTGTTGCGCAACCAACCCTCCCTAACCACTCTGATACACCAAGGATCACCAGATCCTACGCTCAGGCGGCCGGTGAAGCCCCCTGCTCTGGCATCCCCAGGCAGGCCGCCGGCAGTACTGCGCGGCCCCCCCCCTCTCCAACGATTACCCATGCGGCCTCCACAACGGGATCGTTCACCCGAGCGAACACTCCAACGTGAACCACCACCCACGCGTCCCGCTATTATTATCTCTTGCGGGATCGATAACCCCAAACGAGAGGACGCGATCAGGATTCTCGACAAATACCTCAAAAACACCACACCCCGGATCTTAGTCTCGAACATTAGTAGATTGTCGAAGGGGAAGTTCCGGGTGGAGTTGGAGCATAAAGAGGATGTCGAGTCTGCTGCCGCCCGCATCAACCAGGACGCTAACGCAAAGGCTGAGCCCGAGAGGAGCATCTTCCCTAGGATCATCCTCAAGGGTGTCAGCAAGAACCTGCCACGCGAGTCCCTTGCTGACACTCTTGTGGAGGACAATGAGGAACTCCGGGAAGCTCAACGCGATAGCGACCTCAAACTTCTTTTCTGCAGGAACAACCGCAACCCCAATCTCTACAACGCTGTGCTGTCTGTCTCTCCTGACGTATGGCAGAAAGTTAAGCTCCTCCCTCGTCTGCGCACTGGCTACCAGAAAGTGCATATGGAGGAGTTCTCCCCATTCGTCCAGTGCCGCAAGTGCGCGCTGTTTGGCCACACGCACACAAGATGCTCCGCCACCCAAATTTGCGCTCACTGCGGCAAGCCTGGGCACGATGAACCCCAATGCGAGCTAAAATCGTCAAAACCCACCTGCACCAACTGCACCAGTCACAATGCGAGATTCCAATTAAGCCGCAAAACTGACCATTCCATTTTTTCTACCACATGCCCAAGAGTCCTCAGCATGAGGAACCGAATTTTGAATAAGATAGACTACGGGACTACCTCGCAACAATAGATTTCTCTGATAAAATTCACATTCTACAATAAATCAGCAGATTTCTCTGATAAAATTCACATTCTACAATAAATCAGCTCATTCTTGTCTTCCTAATTAGCTACATTTCGTTCTAAATTTTCCATGACCGTTTTGTTTAAATGTTTCAAAACAACTCTAGTAACTAAACAGTAACATTTCTTTCGAATAAACGAAACTCAATCGCCACTTGGCATAACAACTATTACTTATATCTATCACTTCCTTCCTTTCCTGTCTTTCCTATACTCTATCTTTCCCTTCTTTTAAAAATCTGTCCTCTACCCTCCTTCTACTCTCTTCACCCTGAGGATAAGCCGAAATGCACGGAAATGGATTTTCGGCCCCGATGGGTGAAAAAACTCATTAAAACTCGGGACAACGCCCTGTTCCGACTAACTTAATTGGCAAACATTCAATATTCCAATAAATTCATTTTGTTCAAATACCACAAAATCGGAAAATATAGTTTTCAAAAAAAAAAAAAAAAACCTAACCTAACCTAACCTAACCTAACCTAACCTAACCTAACCTAACCTAACCTAACCTAACCTAACCTAACCTAACCTAACCTAACCTAACCTAACCTAACCTAACCTAACCTAACCTAACCTAACCTAACCTAACCTAACCTAACCTAACCTAACCTAACCTAACCTAACCTAACCTAACCTAACCTAACCTAACCTAACCTAACCTAACCTAACCTAACCTAACCTAACCTAACCTAACCTAACCTAACCTAACCTAACCTAACCTAACCTAACCTAACCTAACCTAACCTAACCTAACCTAACCTAACCTAACCTAACCTAACCTAACCTAACCTAACCTAACCTAACCTAACCTAACCTAACCTAACCTAACCTAACCTAACCTAACCTAACCTAACCTAACCTAACCTAACCTAACCTAACCTAACCTAACCTAACCTAACCTAACCTAACCTAACCTAACCTAACCTAACCTAACCTAACCTAACCTAACCTAACCTAACCTAACCTAACCTAACCTAACCTAACCTAACCTAACCTAACCTAACCTAACCTAACCTAACCTAACCTAACCTAACCTAACCTAACCTAACCTAACCTAACCTAACCTAACCTAACCTAACCTAACCTAACCTAACCTAACCTAACCTAACCTAACCTAACCTAACCTAACCTAACCTAACCTAACCTAACCTAACCTAACCTAACCTAACCTAACCTAACCTAACCTAACCTAACCTAACCTAACCTAACCTAACCTAACCTAACCTAACCTAACCTAACCTAACCTAACCTAACCTAACCTAACCTAACCTAACCTAACCTAACCTAACCTAACCTAACCTAACCTAACCTAACCTAACCTAACCTAACCTAACCTAACCTAACCTAACCTAACCTAACCTAACCTAACCTAACCTAACCTAACCTAACCTAACCTAACCTAACCTAACCTAACCTAACCTAACCTAACCTAACCTAACCTAACCTAACCTAACCTAACCTAACCTAACCTAACCTAACCTAACCTAACCTAACCTAACCTAACCTAACCTAACCTAACCTAACCTAACCTAACCTAACCTAACCTAACCTAACCTAACCTAACCTAACCTAACCTAACCTAACCTAACCTAACCTAACCTAACCTAACCTAACCTAACCTAACCTAACCTAACCTAACCTAACCTAACCTAACCTAACCTAACCTAACCTAACCTAACCTAACCTAACCTAACCTAACCTAACCTAACCTAACCTAACCTAACCTAACCTAACCTAACCTAACCTAACCTAACCTAACCTAACCTAACCTAACCTAACCTAACCTAACCTAACCTAACCTAACCTAACCTAACCTAACCTAACCTAACCTAACCTAACCTAACCTAACCTAACCTAACCTAACCTAACCTAACCTAACCTAACCTAACCTAACCTAACCTAACCTAACCTAACCTAACCTAACCTAACCTAACCTAACCTAACCTAACCTAACCTAACCTAACCTAACCTAACCTAACCTAACCTAACCTAACCTAACCTAACCTAACCTAACCTAACCTAACCTAACCTAACCTAACCTAACCTAACCTAACCTAACCTAACCTAACCTAACCTAACCTAACCTAACCTAACCTAACCTAACCTAACCTAACCTAACCTAACCTAACCTAACCTAACCTAACCTAACCTAACCTAACCTAACCTAACCTAACCTAACCTAACCTAACCTAACCTAACCTAACCTAACCTAACCTAACCTAACCTAACCTAACCTAACCTAACCTAACCTAACCTAACCTAACCTAACCTAACCTAACCTAACCTAACCTAACCTAACCTAACCTAACCTAACCTAACCTAACCTAACCTAACCTAACCTAACCTAACCTAACCTAACCTAACCTAACCTAACCTAACCTAACCTAACCTAACCTAACCTAACCTAACCTAACCTAACCTAACCTAACCTAACCTAACCTAACCTAACCTAACCTAACCTAACCTAACCTAACCTAACCTAACCTAACCTAACCTAACCTAACCTAACCTAACCTAACCTAACCTAACCTAACCTAACCTAACCTAACCTAACCTAACCTAACCTAACCTAACCTAACCTAACCTAACCTAACCTAACCTAACCTAACCTAACCTAACCTAACCTAACCTAACCTAACCTAACCTAACCTAACCTAACCTAACCTAACCTAACCTAACCTAACCTAACCTAACCTAACCTAACCTAACCTAACCTAACCTAACCTAACCTAACCTAACCTAACCTAACCTAACCTAACCTAACCTAACCTAACCTAACCTAACCTAACCTAACCTAACCTAACCTAACCTAACCTAACCTAACCTAACCTAACCTAACCTAACCTAACCTAACCTAACCTAACCTAACCTAACCTAACCTAACCTAACCTAACCTAACCTAACCTAACCTAACCTAACCTAACCTAACCTAACCTAACCTAACCTAACCTAACCTAACCTAACCTAACCTAACCTAACCTAACCTAACCTAACCTAACCTAACCTAACCTAACCTAACCTAACCTAACCTAACCTAACCTAACCTAACCTAACCTAACCTAACCTAACCTAACCTAACCTAACCTAACCTAACCTAACCTAACCTAACCTAACCTAACCTAACCTAACCTAACCTAACCTAACCTAACCTAACCTAACCTAACCTAACCTAACCTAACCTAACCTAACCTAACCTAACCTAACCTAACCTAACCTAACCTAACCTAACCTAACCTAACCTAACCTAACCTAACCTAACCTAACCTAACCTAACCTAACCTAACCTAACCTAACCTAACCTAACCTAACCTAACCTAACCTAACCTAACCTAACCTAACCTAACCTAACCTAACCTAACCTAACCTAACCTAACCTAACCTAACCTAACCTAACCTAACCTAACCTAACCTAACCTAACCTAACCTAACCTAACCTAACCTAACCTAACCTAACCTAACCTAACCTAACCTAACCTAACCTAACCTAACCTAACCTAACCTAACCTAACCTAACCTAACCTAACCTAACCTAACCTAACCTAACCTAACCTAACCTAACCTAACCTAACCTAACCTAACCTAACCTAACCTAACCTAACCTAACCTAACCTAACCTAACCTAACCTAACCTAACCTAACCTAACCTAACCTAACCTAACCTAACCTAACCTAACCTAACCTAACCTAACCTAACCTAACCTAACCTAACCTAACCTAACCTAACCTAACCTAACCTAACCTAACCTAACCTAACCTAACCTAACCTAACCTAACCTAACCTAACCTAACCTAACCTAACCTAACCTAACCTAACCTAACCTAACCTAACCTAACCTAACCTAACCTAACCTAACCTAACCTAACCTAACCTAACCTAACCTAACCTAACCTAACCTAACCTAACCTAACCTAACCTAACCTAACCTAACCTAACCTAACCTAACCTAACCTAACCTAACCTAACCTAACCTAACCTAACCTAACCTAACCTAACCTAACCTAACCTAACCTAACCTAACCTAACCTAACCTAACCTAACCTAACCTAACCTAACCTAACCTAACCTAACCTAACCTAACCTAACCTAACCTAACCTAACCTAACCTAACCTAACCTAACCTAACCTAACCTAACCTAACCTAACCTAACCTAACCTAACCTAACCTAACCTAACCTAACCTAACCTAACCTAACCTAACCTAACCTAACCTAACCTAACCTAACCTAACCTAACCTAACCTAACCTAACCTAACCTAACCTAACCTAACCTAACCTAACCTAACCTAACCTAACCTAACCTAACCTAACCTAACCTAACCTAACCTAACCTAACCTAACCTAACCTAACCTAACCTAACCTAACCTAACCTAACCTAACCTAACCTAACCTAACCTAACCTAACCTAACCTAACCTAACCTAACCTAACCTAACCTAACCTAACCTAACCTAACCTAACCTAACCTAACCTAACCTAACCTAACCTAACCTAACCTAACCTAACCTAACCTAACCTAACCTAACCTAACCTAACCTAACCTAACCTAACCTAACCTAACCTAACCTAACCTAACCTAACCTAACCTAACCTAACCTAACCTAACCTAACCTAACCTAACCTAACCTAACCTAACCTAACCTAACCTAACCTAACCTAACCTAACCTAACCTAACCTAACCTAACCTAACCTAACCTAACCTAACCTAACCTAACCTAACCTAACCTAACCTAACCTAACCTAACCTAACCTAACCTAACCTAACCTAACCTAACCTAACCTAACCTAACCTAACCTAACCTAACCTAACCTAACCTAACCTAACCTAACCTAACCTAACCTAACCTAACCTAACCTAACCTAACCTAACCTAACCTAACCTAACCTAACCTAACCTAACCTAACCTAACCTAACCTAACCTAACCTAACCTAACCTAACCTAACCTAACCTAACCTAACCTAACCTAACCTAACCTAACCTAACCTAACCTAACCTAACCTAACCTAACCTAACCTAACCTAACCTAACCTAACCTAACCTAACCTAACCTAACCTAACCTAACCTAACCTAACCTAACCTAACCTAACCTAACCTAACCTAACCTAACCTAACCTAACCTAACCTAACCTAACCTAACCTAACCTAACCTAACCTAACCTAACCTAACCTAACCTAACCTAACCTAACCTAACCTAACCTAACCTAACCTAACCTAACCTAACCTAACCTAACCTAACCTAACCTAACCTAACCTAACCTAACCTAACCTAACCTAACCTAACCTAACCTAACCTAACCTAACCTAACCTAACCTAACCTAACCTAACCTAACCTAACCTAACCTAACCTAACCTAACCTAACCTAACCTAACCTAACCTAACCTAACCTAACCTAACCTAACCTAACCTAACCTAACCTAACCTAACCTAACCTAACCTAACCTAACCTAACCTAACCTAACCTAACCTAACCTAACCTAACCTAACCTAACCTAACCTAACCTAACCTAACCTAACCTAACCTAACCTAACCTAACCTAACCTAACCAAGCCCAATTTGAAACACTCAGAGTGACCCAATCGACTCGAGAAAATTCACACATATAACTAATTTTTTGCCTAACCCACCATTTCTTTCCCGGGGGACCTCTGTCTAATACTTTTTTCGCTAAAAAACATTTTCACTTTCATTTCCATACTTGTATGAAACTCATCAAAAAATCAGAGTGCGTTGATGTCTTTTATAGGAAGCCGGCAAAAAATCCTTGGGCTTAGGTAAACTTTTTGTCGGTTTCAAAATTTTGAAAAATTTTTAACTTTTAAATTACCCATCCGATTTTCATTTTGATTTCGGATTTAGATTCAGGCGCCCCTAAGGCATATTTCTAGACAGTTTTCTTTCTCACTTTCCCACATTTCACTAAGTTATTACAATTTTTCACATTTTTTCATTTAAAATCATTAAATTTCACCTGTAATTTGTCAATAACTTTTTTCCATTTTAACGAATTCTCAGTTTCTATTTTTTATATGATAGATCTCACCGCTCTCTTTATTTCATTTATACACTCTTTTGCTCTAACTCTCATAGTTTTTCCGCAATTTTAATTTTAAATTCCGAAATTTTACTCATTTTTCCATATAAAATTTCGATTTTAGTAAAATCTATAACTTTCGTTCCTTTTATTATTTTTAAACTCTGATTGGACATTAACGTTCTGCTGGCCATTTTCTATCTTTCTCTGTTTCATCCACACCTCTAACCCCAAAATTAGATTTTTGGCTAACGTTTAAAGGTTTTAATTTTCCACTAACCTAACTTAGACCACTTTTTTGTACATATCTTTTGTAATCTTAAGTTTTTTGTTATTCTGTTTTAATATTCAAATAGATGAGTGTACAAACGTGACTGTAGCGGGTCTTTTGAATAAACTATTTAATTTTTTAATTTCCAATTTTTATAATTTTATATTATTTCCCTAAAATTCAATATAGCTCTCTGCTGTGTTTTTCTTATTGTTAATTGTTAAGCTCGTTGAGCTCTATGTGACTTAATTTTAGTTTTAGGTATAACTGCAATAGTTTCAGAAATACTTCTTAACCTAACTTCCGACCTAACCTAACCTAACTTTTGAACGGTTTCTTTGATAATTTATGTAGATTTCATTATAAATAAACAGTTTATCCTTTAAAACACTCTTCTCCACGGGCCCTACCCGTTACACATCAAATTTCAGCAATAGCTAACCCAGGTCAAAATACCTGGGTGATCACAATAATTTTCTTAACCTAACCCTAACCTAACCTTATACTATTGTGTTAAAATGTCTGGGCGCAGTTCCCCAGTCTCATCAAATGCTTCTACCCCCAGGAAAACAAGATCCTGGGCCAAGAGAAACCTATCAGAGATGGAAAGATGTATGAGTCCGGCTGAACAGTATTTTTCCGACGAAATAGACGAAAACTACGGAGAACTAAGAGATTCACCCACCCCACCCACTTCACCCACCCCTCCACTCATACTCGACACAATGGATCAAACCCTCACTAACACTACCTTCTCAACTCCCCTCGGACCTGATCCTCCAATCATTCCACCTAGAGAAGAAGAAGAAGTTGTAGCAACTCCCGAGCAGATATCTCGGCTCAATGGAATGTTTGAGAGACGGATCTGCGATTTAAAGGACGACGTATCAAGGAGTCTCCAACGCATACTCGGCTGGCTTCACAAGGATAAATCGCTTACGAAGCAGAACAGGCAAAAGATCGACGCCGAGTGCCACATCATTGGTCAGAACCTAAAGAATGTGCTCGACGAATGCCGGCTCGACCGCAGTTGTGCAGACCCTTTGGCCGGCGAACTGGCCGACACACATTCTTTGGGAAGCTCCCATGATATTACGGCAGTGCCCGTCCCACAATTTCTACCTACCCCCAGCACTGTCCGCAGACCTGCGACTCAAGCTGCATTACCATCTGCAGCTGCAACTGTTTGCCTCACCCGCCAGGATGTGGTGGAGGCAGTAAAGGAGGCATTTCGATCCGACCTCCGCAAGGACCTCCGCGCAGATCTAAAGGAAGCTCTAACGCAGGAGACTAAGCGCGCTCAGCGCACCCAACCTGCAGTCGTACAACCAGCCCTCCCGGTTCACTCTGGCGAGCCTAGACTAACCAGATCATACGCTCAGGCGGCCGGGGAAGCCCCCTGCCCTAGCACCTCTAGGCAGGCCACCGGAAGCACTGTAAGGCCCACCTCCACTCAACATGAGCGCTTACCCACTCGGTTCCCTCAGCAGGACCGACCACCCGCGCGTCTCCTACAACAGGATCGACCACCCGCGCGTACCCTTCAGCAGGAACGACCTCCCACGCGGCCCGGCATCATTATCACCTGCGGAATCGAGCATCCAAAGAGAGAGGATGCAATAAGGGTGCTCGACAAGCACCTAAGGAACATCACGCCCCGGATACTTGTCTCGAACATCAGTAGGCTGTCCAAGGGGAAGTTCCGCGTTGAGCTGGACCGTAATGAGGAGGTCGAGACTGCTGTTGCTCGAATAAACACAGACGCTGTCGCCAAGGCTGAGCCCGAAAGGAGCATCTTGCCAAGAATCATCCTCAAGGGCGTCAGCAAGAACCTGCCTCGTGAGTCTCTCGCTGCCACCCTTGTGGATGACAATGAGGAGCTCCGGGAAGCCCGTCGCGACGGCGATCTCAAACTCCTTTTTGTACGTAACAACCGCAACCCCAATCTGTATAACGCTGTACTGTCAGTTTCTCCGGAAACCTGGCAGAAAATCAAACTCCTCCCACGCCTTCGCACCGGATATCAGAAGGTGCATATGGAAGAGTTCTCTCCATTTGTTCAGTGCCGCAAGTGCGCGCAATTTGGCCACACGCACACCAGATGCTCCGCCACCCAAATTTGCGCCCACTGCGGCAGGTCTGGACACGACGAACCCCATTGTGATTCTAAGACACTAAAACCATCATGCACCAACTGCACCAGCTATAACGCTAAATTCAAATTAAGCCGCGGAACTGACCACTCCATTTTCTCTATCACTTGCCCCAGAGTCCTCAGTATGAGAAACCGAATCTTAAATAAAATCAACTATGGTACAACCACGCAACAATAGATTAACGCAACAATTCCTAGTTAACAATTTAATTCTAATCAGTTCCAATTCAATCAAATTCTCTCATTGATTCGATTTAATAACACCACTACTTCGTTTTATAAATTTCATACTCAACATGTATCGAATAAATGGAACACAATCGCCACTTGGCATCCCACAAATTACTCACATCTATCACTTCCTTCCTTTCCTGTCTTTTCTATACTCTATCTTTCCTTTCTTTCAAAAAATCCGTCCTCTACCCTTCTTCTACTCTCTTCACCCTGAGGGCCAACCGAAATGCACGGAAATGGATTTTCGGTTCCGATGGGTGAAAAATTTGATTAAATTTCGGTACTACGCCCTGTACTGATCTACTTGAATTGCCGAACATACTATATTTCAATCTCAAACATCTCTTAAACCAATACCACAAATTCGGAAAATATAGTTTTTCAAAAAAAAAAAAAAAAAACCTAACCTAACCTAACCTAACCTAACCTAACCTAACCTAACCTAACCTAACCTAACCTAACCTAACCTAACCTAACCTAACCTAACCTAACCTAACCTAACCTAACCTAACCTAACCTAACCTAACCTAACCTAACCTAACCTAACCTAACCTAACCTAACCTAACCTAACCTAACCTAACCTAACCTAACCTAACCTAACCTAACCTAACCTAACCTAACCTAACCTAACCTAACCTAACCTAACCTAACCTAACCTAACCTAACCTAACCTAACCTAACCTAACCTAACCTAACCTAACCTAACCTAACCTAACCTAACCTAACCTAACCTAACCTAACCTAACCTAACCTAACCTAACCTAACCTAACCTAACCTAACCTAACCTAACCTAACCTAACCTAACCTAACCTAAC
Source organism: Catoptria pinella (assembly GCA_963556745.1). NCBI lineage: Eukaryota > Metazoa > Arthropoda > Insecta > Lepidoptera > Crambidae > Catoptria > Catoptria pinella. The sequence continues at coordinate 4,805 of CAUWAJ010000004.1, read as the reverse complement.
CTAACCTAACCTAACCTAACCTAACCTAACCTAACCTAACCTAACCTAACCTAACCTAACCTAACCTAACCTAACCTAACCTAACCTAACCTAACCTAACCTAACCTAACCTAACCTAACCTAACCTAACCTAACCTAACCTAACCTAACCTAACCTAACCTAACCTAACCTAACCTAACCTAACCTAACCTAACCTAACCGATTCTGGCTCCGACCGCCGTCGTGAACGCCACGAAAACACGTGTCTCCGTAACTAAAAAATCGGAAAAAGTGGGAAATCCAGAGCGCACAGTCAAGTGCGATACACCAAAAGTTGCGCGCTGACGCGGCCTACACAGTGGTACATCGTGTGTAAAAATCGCTTCAGTGCTGTGGAAAATACAAGTGAAAAAGTGAAAGTTTCACAAAAAAGTGACGAAAATTCGGCTGTTTTTGGCCCACTGCGCCTGCAGTTTGCAAGGCGCGTGGGATTGCGAGGTGTCCACGTGTGCGCCTCAGCGCCCTCTATCCAACGGTGCCATTCCCAGATTTTTCCCGGCGGTATCCACCGAGGAAATAAGGGAAAACTAAATAACCTCAAAACACGTGGTCAACCTTCCCGGGGCGGCCGGGTGTTTTGGAGGAGCACACCAGCAGCGGCGCAGCAAGGCCAGTCATCCGACACCTCAAAACCCAAAATCGGACAGATAACAGCTGAGTTATTGTATTTTTAAAATTTCAAAATTTTCAAAAATTAATATCTTTAAAAATTTATATGACAATAATTTTACAATAAATTCTATAAAATAGTCCCCATTAGGCCCTTTATTTAGTATTTTAAATTTTTTTAAATCGGACCAGTAGATAGTTAGTTATTAATTTTTGAAAATAGGGGTTGAAACTTCCCCCAGCGATTGTGCTTTTGTTATTTAAGTTATCTTTAAGATTTTAATTGTGTATTGTACCTCTGTGTGAGCTCTATTTTTAGGTGCTTCATCCATATTTTTAAGACAAGTACTTTAGGATTTATTAAACTTTTTAGGTTAATTATTTACTTTATTCTTTAGGGGTAGAAGGTAGGGGTTAAATTAGGTCGCCATAGTTTTTAGATACCCCTGGCATCATCAGAAAGCCCAAGCACGGGTGAGCTAGGCCTGCATTTGCGTTTTTTCCGGTTCGGCGGCCATTTTGGGCAAAACCGGAAAAAACTTTAGAGTCTTATAACTTTTGTGTTTGGCGTCCTAGAGAGGTGGGGCTTTCACGGTGGGGGCTATTTTTACCTCCACTTTCGGCCTGGTGGGGTGAAACACCAAATTTCCACACATCCGGTATTTCCGGAAATGGGCCAGTGTATCCGGTAGCCCAACAACCCCCCATCACGTCACCGAAAACCCCGCGCCTCTACGACGTATAGTTTGGGAGCAGCGAATTTTTGAAATTCGGGGGTACCAACATTCCCCCTAGGGGATCCGATTTTCAACCCGCTGTATCTCCCAAGCTATTCGTCCGATCGGATCGGTGCTTGAGAACTTTCCTCAGATCTCGCACCCCTCTACCCTTCCCAACCCCAAAAACCCCACTTTTCCCACCTTCACCCAACCCCCTGATTTTCCTCCCTTGCAAGGTAGATCTCGCCGGGGCACTCCCAACAGCCCCAAACACCAGGGTCCTAGCCCCAATAGCGCCGGAGATACAGCCCTTCAAAGTTGGCGTCCGCCATCTTGGACGCCATTTTGGAAAACTTTGGGTCCCAAACTATTGGGACTAGAGAGACAGGGATTTTTCTGATTGGTTTCCCCGGTGTCCCACTATCATCCTAGTGGGGTCGTTCCACCCTAGGGTGACCTTGGAAATTATTTTCCAAGAACCCCACTGGGGTGTGGGGCTCGACGAGACCAACCAGAAAATACCACACACCCGGGTATTCCGACCAATACTTCCCGAGATATTCGCCTTAATCCGGTTTATATCCGGTTTTTCCGGGAATTTCCGGCTGCGAATACTCGGGAACTATTGGGCGTAGAGAGGCGTGCGAGGGTTCGGGTTAAAGGGCTCGGTGTAAGGAGCCAGACGACGTTCTCATTTTGACGTTTGGACCGCCATCTTGGCGGCCATCTTGTTTTTTAAATAATTTTATTATAACTTTTAGGAAAAAATTCCTAAAAATACTAGGTTTTCACTGAGAGGTATAATTTAATACCTTCTCTCACATATAAGTAGGGTAGAGAAGTAGAGTCACACTTGGTGGCTCTACATAGAGAAAGCTAATTTAATAAAAAATTCTTATTTGACAAATTTGGACCCGTCATAGACAGCGCTGGGCGCTCAATTAGTATAATAGGTACAATTACAATTTTAATATATACACATATACATACTATACACTTAGTTTTAAGACATTACACAATTTACATTTTATTTTTTACAATATTGACGTAGCTACTCCCCACTGTCGTTGTGTTTTTCGCCTTACATCATGGCTACGGTGCACACCCCAGTCGGCAGGCCAATCGCCAGCCAGCGCTCAAGTACCACACCAGGAGCCAGTCCAACCGGCTCAAAAACGACCCCCCTACACAACCTGGACGCGGGTCGTTCTTTTATCAAAGGGCGCGATGTAAAGCGGAGGACGGTAAAGCTATGGAGCCAGTATGAGAGGGGCACTGTAAGGCAAGAACTCGCGAATTGCACAGTCGAGGAGATCCTTACACAGAGCATGATAGCTATACAGGGCATACCAGATAAGGTTCGAGAATACGCCGGAATGAGAAGGGACATTAAGCAACATCTCGAAGACCTCTCAGATGCCCAAATGCTCGCTCTTTTTGAGCTCGCAAAACGGTTTGAGCAGATGGGGGAGACCAAACGGGCTGCATCAGTAACTTCACCCAACACCACAAGCGACAAAGCGATGGAGTCTGTTAAAGCTGAACTAGAAGAGATCAAGCTACTCGTCACGGAGTCTCATAGTGACTTGAGGAAGCGACTGAAAGACCAAAACAGCATCCTGTTCAGCACAGCAACCGCCGTCGAAAACGCAGCCCAGCCTACTGCACCCCTGGCAACATCATCCAGCCAGGAGACAAAGATCCTACTCGACAAATTACAGGAAATCGAGAGCAGTCTGGGTGATGTCACGTACAACGGCGTGAAAACACTCGCTAAGATAGAAAAAATTGACGAAACCGTAAACACCGTCAATAAAAACATCTGCGGGGCCCATAAAGACCTGAGTGACATAATGGGCACAGGGATAACGGACCTGGGTGTTGTTACTGGAGCAGTCCGAAATGGTCTCCAGGATATGGGGCACAAAGTTGACGAAATCCAAACACATTTAAGAGAAAACACAGCACAATCACCAACAAACCTGGGCCTTGACATGGGAGCACTGGACCGCAAACTGCAGGACGTGGTGGAGAGAGTAGAGGGTGTCCTAAACCAGAGTACAGCACCCGTCACCTATGCCAGCGTTGCGGCCAAGGCCCCCTCACCACCAAAGTACCCACCGACCCTGGAGTCGATTGTCATTACATCGGATCCGAACCTGATGGAGACGGGGGAGGAGGTGCTCCAGAGAGTGAGGACCGCAGTTGACGCCAGGGCCGAGGGCCTCAGGATAGACAAAATTAGGAAGGCCAGGAACCAAAAGGTAATACTTAGCTGCAAAAACAAAATGGACCTGGACAAAATTATAAACAAAATTGGACAAAAGGACAAAAAACTAAAGGTGGAACCAATACTTAACAAAGACCCCCTGGTTATCCTGAAAGATGTGCTGCTGGAGAACGACGAAGAGATCGTTGACGCAGCACTCCGACAGAACCCAGGGATCTTCGAAAACAGGGCAAAAGATGATATACGAGTCAAAATTAAGTACAAAAGGAACACAAGAAACCCAGGCGCGAAACACGTGGTCCTGCAAGTGGACCCACTTAGTTGGCAAAAGATGACGGAGGCTGGTGCCCTTCACATCGACCTACAGAGGGTCAGGGTGGAGGATCAGTCTCCGCTCATCCAATGCTCAAAATGCCTTGGTTTTGGGCACGGCCGGAAGTTTTGTACGCATGAGGCGGACAGGTGCAGCCATTGCGGGGGGCCACATTTGCGGGCCAAATGTGATCTGATGATCACAGGGTCACCACCGGAATGCTGCAACTGTGCACCAACGGCTAACAAAGCTGACCACAACGCCTTTGACAACACCTGCCCTACCAGGCAAAAGTGGGACTATCTGGCGAGGACCACCACTGCATACTCCACATGAAACACACATACACACACACGCACACACACATACACACAAGCATCATGCCGGGCTCCAAAGCTGACAAGCTTTAGAGTCATGGCATACAGCTGATAAACAGACATAATTTAGACACATATATTTTGAAAATATTATGTGAAACTGTCTAATAAAACACTCGTCACAACAAGTTCCACGTCAATTATTCTAAATTATAAGCCAAAACAACAATAAGTCTCCAAAATTAGTAGTAAAGAAATAGGGATAGATATATATATTTTAAGAATATATCAAATCTGCCCTAAAAAATGAAGCACCTAAAAATAGATAGGCGTAACACAATTATTTAGGTTAAAATAGAAATTATACATATAAGCGCAAAACTGGTAAAAATGTTATTAATATGTTTAAAGGTATAGGGTTAAAATATAGCTAAGTTTGAATTATTGTTAACATGTAGTAACTAGATCAAAAGGAAAACTGTTTTAGAATATTAAGGTTAGATGTAGAATCAATGTAGCAAAGATTGAGAAAACTGTCCAATTTGAGCAATAACTGTTTAGAAATATAAGAAAGAAA
>CAUWAJ010000003.1:52500-76000 GCA_963556745.1 Catoptria pinella | reverse complement strand
AGGGATCTCAACTCTTCGCGCAAGTTCTCCAGCTCCTTAGAGAGCCGAACGTTGTCTGCATGGAGTCTCCGCGTCTGGACATCTGGAGATCGGGTTGTTAGTTTCTCCAGGATTTGTCCGAGACACTGGGTTGCCTCCTTCAGCTTTTTCTGTGACGTGCCGCTCAGCTTCTTGGACTTAGTAGACACATCCATAATTTCCCTGATGAGTTGGTGGCCAAACACTCTGAGAGTCGAGGCGCTTTCGCCTTCTGGTTCTGCCGGCACCTCTATATCCCAAAGCTCCGACCCCTCCATCACATCCTCAACGTCCCTATCGTATTCCGACAGTGCACGTTCCGAACACATTTCCCTTTCGGCTTCCCATTGAGAGCGTAATTCCCTTTCGGCTTCTTTTTCCTCTTCCTCTTTCTCTAGGCGCTTGAGAAATCGTTTGGCGTCCGGAACACCGATATGCGTGCTCGCTGTAGGAACACGCCCTTGCCTACCTGCTCCACCACGGCCACGACCGTATTTCGCAGATTTCCGGATTTTATTAACGCCCGCCGAAACTTTGATTCCGCCATCCGCACCGACGGAGTTCGGTACATCGTTCAAGCCCAAAGGGCGCTTCCTTGTAACCTTACCGACTGCAAGGTTAGGAATACTTCCCCTTGGGGACATAAAAGACCCCTCATCTGAGGTGTACATATCTGACGCCGTGTTCATTTCTGACGCCGATCGCAAATCCGACGCGGAAAGCGCCTGCTCATTTAACCCGCCTGAGCTAGGCTTCTTCTCCTGCTCGCTTCCGCCTGAGCTAGGCCCGTCTTCCTTCGTAAATGTTAAAATAAGAGAGTTAGATTTTTTCATACTGAATCCCACGAGTTAGGTGGCATATAAAAGGTCCACCCAGGCAGAGGCCCCATACCTGGGTAAGCGTTGGGTTAACGAAACAGGGGGTCCGCCGTTCCCCTGCTCCGGTGGCCACGTTGGAACTGGTCCCCCACCAGCCATTCATCCCCTAGTCCGTGGCAAACTGGGATTAGGGTTTTTTATAGAGGTTTTCTCCTCGCGGGGACACCCAACCAAGGGCAGCCCCACCGGCCCCCAAAACATGACTGAAAGGGTTACGGTTTCGCCAACGGTTGGCACTGAAGCCCGTCCACTGATTACGACCACCGCAACCAGACGGACCCGCCGCCCACACTCGCACCGCCACTACCCGGAATCTCCAGGGTGCCGGCCGAGCCCGAACCGAGTCGCCGCTACCCAGAATACGTCTGGGACGCCGACTCGGAGCCCACACTATCCGCCGAAGCGGACAGGACCGTTAGGTCCCCGTCCGTAATTTTTTAGAGAGGTTTTCTTCCTCGCAGCCCCCATCCATTTGGATGGCAACCCTCGTTCCCGCACCACGTACGGGGTTACGAGCAGATGACGCCGGGACAGAACCAGCGCCATCCCCGTCCGCCAGACCATCAGCCATCACCGTATTAAAAACGGTGACGCCCAGGGTGCACCACGAGGAGGTTGTCTGACATGGCACCCCAACCTAACCTAACCTAACCTAACCTAACCTAACCTAACCTAACCTAACCTAACCTAACCTAACCTAACCTAACCTAACCTAACCTAACCTAACCTAACCTAACCTAACCTAACCTAACCTAACCTAACCTAACCTAACCTAACCTAACCTAACCTAACCTAACCTAACCTAACCTAACCTAACCTAACCTAACCTAACCTAACCTAACCTAACCTAACCTAACCTAACCTAACCTAACCTAACCTAACCATTCTGGCTCCGACCGCCGTCGAGAACGCCCAGAAACCACGTTGCTCCTACTTTAAAAAATTCCTAAAAGTGGTAAATCCAGAGCGTACCACCAAGTGCCATATATCAAAATTTGCGCGCTGACGAGCTCTACACGTTAGCAAAAAGTGTACGAAAATCGGATCACAGTGCAAGAAGTTACAAGTGAATAAGTGAAAATTTGGTGAAAAAGTGTTAAAATTTAGCCTGTTTTTCGTCCACTGCGTCCGCAGCTTGCGAGACGCGTGGGATCTGGAATTATCGTCGTGTGCGCCTTTGCGCCCTCTACACCGTGGTGCCATCTGCTGATTTTTTCCGGCAATAGCCGCGGAAATATTGGCAAAAAACCACATAACCTCGAACCACGTGGTCAGTCTTCCCGGGGCGGCCGGGTGGTTTGGAGAGCATCGGCAGACGTGGCGCAACGAGGCGATTCACTAGACACCTCAAGTTCCACGATCGGACGGAAGACAGCTAAGTTACATTAGTTTAAAATTTGTAAAAACTTAAAATTTTTATTTCAAAATTTTTTATTATAACAGTAGATAGTTTTCAAATTTTAGAAAAATAGTATTAATTAAGACCTTGCTAAAACTTTTTAAATTTTTGAATTCGGCCTAATAATTAAGTAGATATTAAATTTTAAAGTTAGGGGTGGAAACTTCCCCCTGCATTTGTGCCTTGGTTATAAGTGTTAGCTTTAAGTTTTTTCTTGTATGTTATAGTGTCTTTCAATCGCTATTTTTAGGTACCACTATTAGATTTTTAGAACGTATACTTTAGGAGTTATTTAATTTTTTAGGATATTTTTCGTGTTTATTCTTAAGGGGTGGTAGATAGGGGGTGAGACAGTCTACCATAGGTCTTAGGTGTCCCTGGCACCTTGTATAAGCCCAAACACCGGTGGGCTAGGCCCTTATTTACGTTTTATCCGGTTCGGCGGCCATTTTGCCCGAATCCGGAAAAATTTTCTCTGTGTAATATCTTGTGTGCGTTTTATCTTAGAGAGGCGGGGTTTCCGCGGTGGGGCTTATTTTTAGTCCCTCTACCGGCCTGGTGTGGTGAAATCCCGGAATTCCACACATACATCCGGTGGCCTGACACCCACCCATCACGTCGCCGAAAACCCCGCGCCTCTACGACGAGTAGTTTGGGAGATACGATTTATTGAAGTTCAGGGGTACTAACATTACCCCCGGGGGCTCCGTTTTTAAAACCGCCATATCTCCCAATCTATTCGTCCGATTTCTTTGGCTCTTAAGAATTATTTGTGTATTTTCCTCCCCTCTACCCCCCCCAACCCCTAAAACCCCAATATTCCTACCCCTATATAACTCCCCGATCTTCACACTTTGCAAGGTAGATCTCGCCGGGGCACCCCCAGTAAACCCAAACACCAGGGTCCTAGCTCCGATAGCGCCGGAGATACAGCCCTCCAAAGTTGGCGTCCGCCATCTTGGACGCCATTTTGAAAAACTTTGAGAGGCCATATCTCCCAAACTATTGGGGCTAGAGAGGCGGGGATTCGTCTGTCTGGTTTCCTCGATCACCCACTACCATCTTGGTGGGGTCGTTCCACCCCAGGGTGACCTTGGAAATTATTTTCCAGGAACCCCACCGGGGGACGGGGCTCGACGAGACCAGTCAGAAGATACCGCGTACCCGGGCATTCCGACCAGTACTTTCCGAGTTATTCGCTTTTATCCGGTTTTTATCCGGTTTCTCCGGGATTTTCCGGCGGCGAATACTCGGAAACTACTGGACGTAGAGGGGCGTGCGAGGGGTCGGGTGATAGGGCTCGGCGAGAGGAGTCGGACTCCTACAATTAGATTGACCCAGCGGCGGCCATTTTGGCGGCCATCTTGAAAAACCGGTAAAGTGCCATAACTTTAGACGAAAAATTAGTAAAAATCCGGCATTTTCACTTTTGAGTGTGTATTGCCACCCTCTCTGACCTTACGCAATACCTTGACATGTAGAGTCATTTTTGTGGCTCTACATATTAAAAAACGAAAACATTGCCTTTCTGCAATTAACTATAGGTATTTTAACTGGACAATTAAAATTTTAGATTTTATTGTATAATTTATATTATTTGTGACCGCGCAGGCCGCCGACGCTGACGCAAAACCATTTTATTGACTTATATTTTTTTATATAAAAATCTTTTTACAACTTTTACAAATTTCTTTTATTTTCTCAATATTATTTTATTCTATTCATTGTACTGACGCATACCTCTGACAAAATGACGGCTAGGACTCCAACCAAACCCGTGAATGTGTCGAGCGAAGTCAGTAAACTCAACTCCAGGGCTAGCATGGACAATAACCCGACTCCGGTATCAGCAATAACGAAGGACGGACGTAAACAGTTAGCCATGAGCTCTCCGGGTCCATCATCACCACCCATTAAGGACGCTGGTCGCACCTATAGTACGAAACCAGAGACAAAGACCAGGAGAGAGGGTCCCAGGCAAACACAAGCGGCGCAAGAATTTGACAAGGAGTTGCAAAATGATAGCAGCAACGTCCTTCTAGCGAAGGTAATAAAATACCTCGAATCCCTTCCCGTAAAAGCAGCCGAATCTTCGAATATGCGCAAAGACATAAAAGTCCATCTGGATCAAGGGTCGGTGAAAGCCCTAAAGAGAGCCCAGGAGATCATGAGGAGGCAGGCAGCAGAACCGCCAAATCAGCCGCCGAGTCCCACTCTTCAGGAAAATGCGAAACAGTTTGAGAATCTGCACCAATGCATTGAGGTCGCACAGAGCAGCCTAGAGGGGCAGATTTTCAGCCTGGGCAGCAGCCTATCGGCCTTTCAGGAGATGGTCAGTAAGCAGATGGACCTGGCCACAAAAACGATGAAAGAAGCGAGCGGGACAATTGCGGAGAGAACGTACGCAGACGTAACAGCCTCCTCTAGCAGTACCAAGCCGTCGAGTGGTGCCGGGGACACTCTCCACTCGATAGCTATCGCATCCAAAAATGAAGAGGACACAGGCGACGAAGTAAAGGAAAAACTACGCAGCGCACTAGAGCTGAAGGAAGGATGGGTGAGGGTGGAAAGGGTTAGAAAGGCCAAGAATAGAAAGATAATTTTAAGTTGTAAGAGTGTAGAGGAACGACAGAGGATAAAAGACAAAATAGAAAGGGACGGGAAAGACCTGGTCTGCGAGGAGATGAAGAACAAAGACCCACTCATCATCCTCAAAGATGTAATGGCAATACACAAGGACGACGAGGTGCTAGATATGTTCCGGAAACAGAACAAGGAAATATTCCAGGGCATCGAAGAGGAGCAAAATAGAATGGTCATAAAGTACAGGAGGAAGGCCAGACACCCACTTCAGGTGCACATAGTGATTGCCACTTCCCCCATCATATGGAAAAGGGCAATCGATACCAGAGTACATATAGAAATGCATAGAGTCAGAGTGGAAGACCAATCGCCACTAGTGCAATGCACCAGATGCCTTGGGTATGGGCACAGCAAAAGATTCTGCAAAGACACCCAAGACCTATGCATACATTGTGGAGGCCCCCACCTTAAAGCAGAATGCGAGTCATGGAAAGCCCACGCACCCCCAACCTGCAAAAACTGTGTGAGGGAGAAAAATGACCAGGCTGAACGACCGCATAATGCTTTCAGCAACGACTGTCCAGTGCGAAAAAAGTGGGATAGATTAGCACGGACAACTGTTCAGTATTGCTAAGGGCACCTCAGCGACCACTTCCCCATACCTAGTGCTACAAGCAAACCTCCAAAGGAAGAAATTAGCAACAGATGAGCTCCTGCTGGAGGCAGCGAAGAGAAAAGCGGCGTTTGCTCTTATACAGGAACCGTACGTTGGGTCGGCAAGAAGTATGAAGACACAAAGCGGAGTCAGGGTTTTCCAGAGCGACGGTGACGGGACCGTCAAAGCGGCCATTGCGGTCCTAGATCAGGACCTAAAAATCGAACAACACCCGGATCTCACTACCAACAACATCGTGGTGGTGACGGCCCACACCAGAGCCTGGAAAGCTACGCTTGTGTCTTACTACTTTGAGCCTGATCAACCTATTGGCCCGTATATAGAACACATTAAGCGCGTTATGGTTAAAACCGGAGCCAAGAGGACCATTGTGGGAGGCGATGCCAACGCAAAGAGCAGCTGGTGGGGAAGCCCTCATGAAGACCATCGAGGTGAGGAAATGGCGGGTTTTATCCACGAAAACAGCCTCCACATACTGAACACAGGGGAAACTCCAACCTTCGACACCATTCGAGGCGACAGAAGACTGTCGAGCTTCGTTGACGTCACTGCGTGCACTACTGACCTGCTGGGCCTTATAGAAGACTGGAGAGTGGACGAGGGTCTAACCAGCTCGGACCACAATGGCATGTGCTTTAAAATCAATCTACAAAAGTCCAAAGGCGTAACAATTCAAAGAACCACTAGAAAATATAACACCAAAAAAGCTAATTGGGCTGAGTTTAATGAAAAACTCACCCAATTAATAATAGATAATAATTTGACAGTAGACGTAATAAACAAAATTCAAAATCAATTAGAAGCAGATAATATAGTAGAAATGTACAACAAAATAATAGCAGAAGCGTGCAAAGACACGATACCTAAAAAGAATAGTAAAAATTCACTTACCATGCCATGGTGGTCCGAAGAGCTGGCCAAGATGAAGAGAGAGGTCACCACCTTCAAGCGCAGAGTCAGGAACGCCGCACCGGTCCGGAAGTCGAAGGTTGTTGAGGAGTACCTGAAAAAGAAAGAAGAGTATGAGAGAGCAGCTAAAAACGCACAGACGGAAAGCTGGAAGGGTTTCTGCGGAAAGCAAGACAGGGAAGGAATGTGGGAGGGAATATACAGGGTAATAGGAAGGACTATGAAGAGAGAAGAGGACATACCACTGGAAAGGAACGGCAAGATTCTGGACGCCAGAGAATCGGTGGAACTTCTGGCCAGAACCTTTTACCCCGAGGACAAAGTCGAGGAGGAAGACGAAGAGCATAGCCGAATCAGACAGCAAGCAAATATAGTAAACGAAGGCAAACAAGGTGACCCCTGTGACCCTCCGTTTACACAAGTCGAGCTTGAGCGGGCAGCAGATTCGTTCAACCCCAAAAAAGCTCCCGGGGCAGAGGGTTTTACCGCGGATATCTGCCTCCGCGCGATCAAAACCAAGCCGGAATTGTTCCTAGCCCTGGTCAACAAGTGCCTGGAGCTGAACTACTTCCCCCGGATCTGGAAAGCTGCCACTGTTGTTGTGTTAAGGAAGCCGGGGAAAGACACATACAGGAATCCAAAGTCCTACAGACCGATCGGCCTCTTGCCAATACTGGGCAAGATTTTTGAAAAAATGATAGTGGCCAGATTAAAACACCACCTCTTACCCAAAATGAGTCCACACCAGTATGGCTTTATGCCACAGAAGAGCACCGAAGACTCCCTCTATACCCTGTTACAGCACATCCGTTCCAACCTGGACAACAGGAAAATCATAACTCTGGTTTCGCTGGATATAGAGGGAGCCTTCGATAGCGCATGGTGGCCAGCCATTAGACTCAGGCTGGCAGATGAAAACTGCCCAGTAAACATCAGAAGGACCATGGATAGCTACCTTTCTGACCGATCGGTCTCGGTGAGGTATGGCGGAGAGGAGTTTTGCGTAGGCACGGAGAAGGGATGCGTGCAGGGGTCCATTGCGGGCCCAATCCTGTGGAACCTGCTCCTCGACCCACTCTTGAGGGACCTGCAGAAGAGCGGATTCTATTGCCAGGCGTTTGCGGATGACGTGGTCCTGGTCTTCGTCGGAGATAGAGGATCGGAGATCCAGGGACGGGCCAATGCCGCCCTCGAACGTGTCCGGAGGTGGGGTGTCAGCAACAAGCTTAAATTTGCACCACATAAGACCAGCGCTATGGTAATAACCAGAAAGCTCAAATACGACACCCCACTTCTGAGCATGGGCGGGGTCGACATTGCCATGTCCCGCGAAATCAAGTTGCTCGGCCTGACCATAGATGACAGACTGACGTTTAACTCCCACGTGTCTAGTGTATGCAGGAAGGCGATCGGCATTAGTAAACAGCTGTCTAGGGCCGCGAAAGTCAGTTGGGGGTTGCACCCGGAGGTTGTACGCTCCATATACATTGCGGTAGTCGAGCCAATCGTGCTATACGCCGCGAGCGTCTGGGCTCCTGCCGCATTAAAGCTTGGCGTGCAGAAACACTTGAACTCACTGCAGCGAGGGTTTGCGCAAAAAATTTGTAGGGCCTATCGCACGGTGTCCCTGCACGCAGCACTGATCCTTTCTGGATTGCTCCCCCTAGACCTCCGAATACGGGAGGCGGCTTCGCTATACGAGGCCAAGAAGGGAGTACCCCAATCAGTGCTGGGTGACAGGGAGGTCGAGCGACCGGCCTCGGCCCTCCAAGCCCCACACCCGGCCGAGCAGGTTGGCATCGAGTTCCGCCCCTTGGTGGACCAACAACAGGTGGACGAGAATAGCGACTATGAACTTAGAATCTTTACAGACGGCAGCAAGATTGACGGCCGGGTCGGAGCTGCCCTATCCATGTGGAATAGAGAGACCGAAGTTAGGGCCGTCAAGCTTGCGTTGCCGTCTTACTGCACCGTCTACCAGGCGGAACTCCTTGCCATCTGTGAGGCGACAAAATTGGCAGTTAGGAGAAAAGAGTCCACGTTCGCGATATACTCGGACTCGACCGCAGCCCTTCAATCCGTCGCCAGCTTGGACTGCCTGCACGCCTTGGCCGTAGAAACGAGGGCAAATATTAAAACTATTGCCCTCCAGAATAAATGCGTTAACCTATTCTGGATCAAAGCCCACGTTGGGCTAGCAGGCAACGAGCGCGCGGACGAGCTGGCGAAGGACGCTGCACTGAGTCTAAAAGTTAAGCCTAAGTACGATCGCTGTCCGGTTTCATTCGTCAAGCGCAGCATCCGGATGCAAACGCTTGACGAATGGAACCGGAGATACAAGATCGGTGAAACGGCTGCGGTGACCAAGTTGTTTCTACCGGATGCTACCAGGGCCTTCCGCACGATTAGGCAGATCGAAACCGACCCAATCCTGACCCAAGCAATGACAGGGCACGGTGGGTTCTCCGAGTACCTGCACAGGTTCAAGTGCAAGGGCAACCCATCGTGCGCCTGTGATCCAGATATCCCCGAATCCATTCCTCACCTTATAACAGAATGCCCGATTTTTAGCAAGGAAAGGTATAACCTAGAAAATAAATTAGATTTCAGAATTAACACAAGTAATGTCGAAAATATAATGCTCGACAAAAATAGGAACGCCTTCCTTATGTTCTGTAAAGAAATCGTAATAAAGACGAACAAAAGAAATAAGACAGATTAGAAAATTATGTTAAAACAATATAATTGTATATTGTATTATAGCATACTAGATAGATTAAGATAAGAAATAAAATATATGAATAAGGAACTAAGGATAGCGTTAGAATAAGCAAATAGCAGATATGTAATAGGAAATAATAAATGTAAATTAGAAAATAAGAAACTGTACTAGAAATAAGGAACTAGAAATATAAAAAATGTCAAGAAGCAACATAATGTTAGTAGAAATAAGAGTAATATGTAGCTAGAAATAAGGAAAAAATGTACAACATGTTTAATAAAAACCTTGAGTTGTGTCCCGTTTCCTCGGAACCCAAGCATAATAAAATAAATAAATAAACAATAAATAGTTAGAATAGAATATAACAGAATACAAAAGTAGGCAGCAAACCCAGCTGTTATAGTAAAAAAGATGATGGATGGAAGTGTAGTATGTAGAATGAAAGTGCGAGAGGCATAAAAGCGAGAACTAGTATGAAAGAGTAGCAAATCTTAAACTGATAAAACAGGCTTTGACCCTACGTCAGAGGTAGTAGAAAAAAAAAAAAAAAAAAAAAAAAAAAAAAAAAAAAAAAAAAAAAAAAAAAAAAAAAAAAAAAAAAAAAAAAAAAAAAAAAAAACCTAACCTAACCTAACCTAACCTAACCTAACCTAACCTAACCTAACCTAACCTAACCTAACCTAACCTAACCTAACCTAACCTAACCTAACCTAACCTAACCTAACCTAACCTAACCTAACCTAACCTAACCTAACCTAACCTAACCTAACCTAACCTAACCTAACCTAACCTAACCTAACCTAACCTAACCTAACCTAACCTAACCTAACCTAACCTAACCTAACCTAACCTAACCTAACCTAACCTAACCTAACCTAACCTAACCTAACCTAACCTAACCTAACCTAACCTAACCTAACCTAACCTAACCTAACCTAACCTAACCTAACCTAACCTAACCTAACCTAACCTAACCTAACCTAACCTAACCTAACCTAACCTAACCTAACCTAACCTAACCTAACCTAACCTAACCTAACCTAACCTAACCTAACCTAACCTAACCTAACCTAACCTAACCTAACCTAACCTAACCTAACCTAACCTAACCTAACCTAACCTAACCTAACCTAACCTAACCTAACCTAACCTAACCTAACCTAACCTAACCTAACCTAACCTAACCTAACCTAACCTAACCTAACCTAACCTAACCTAACCTAACCTAACCTAACCTAACCTAACCTAACCTAACCTAACCTAACCTAACCTAACCTAACCTAACCTAACCTAACCTAACCTAACCTAACCTAACCTAACCTAACCTAACCTAACCTAACCTAACCTAACCTAACCTAACCTAACCTAACCTAACCTAACCTAACCTAACCTAACCTAACCTAACCTAACCTAACCTAACCTAACCTAACCTAACCTAACCTAACCTAACCTAACCTAACCTAACCTAACCTAACCTAACCTAACCTAACCTAACCTAACCTAACCTAACCTAACCCCAACCTAACCTAACCTAACCTAACCTAACCTAACCTAACCTAACCTAACCTAACCTAACCTAACCTAACCTAACCTAACCTAACCTAACCTAACCTAACCTAACCTAACGGGGCGCTGGATGTTGGCCTCCCCGCGGCGCGCCCTGGAAACGGACTAGTACACGGTAACGCAGTGTCTAGTACCGGCTAACAACATCCCTTGCGATCAACTGTGACCATTGCGCAAGCAGCTAACAAGATGTCTGACTACGACGAAGACTTTGTTAACCAATTTATGCCTGGCGGGGCTCACTGCCCCGTTTCGGACTATGAAGATGATGAAGGTGACCCTGTGGCCACTGGGCCATTTGCGAAAATCAAGACGAACGTAGAAGAAGTGATTAACTTAATTCAGGCCAGTCCGAAGGGCTTGACGAAGGCTCAGAAAGCTCGTGTTATCCAACTTTGTCAAATGACAATTACCACCTGCTATGCTAGCTCCACGAAAACACCTACTATGGAGACCCAACCAACTAGCAAGACGGAAACAAACACCACCTCTGCGACTTCGCCATCCCTCACTGTTGAAAACATCTCGGAAATTGTACGCACCTCCATTAAGGAAGAGTTAAAGAATTACCCAATGTTGAATCAGAAACCTATTGATCCTAGACCTATGTCCTATGCGGCAATCGCTTCGAAATCTAGTGAGAAAAACGCAAGACCATCCGCGAAAACTAATCTTAGCTCGGCTTCTAAGCCAGCAATTATTGTGTCCCACACTAAAGAAACTGCCACTCGTGAAGAAACCATCCGAAGTTTTCGCTCTGCTGCGAACTTCAAATCTCTAAACTTTGCCCCTTCTAAAGTTCAGTCGCTTTCCAAGCAGAAGTTTCGTATTGAGTTCGACACTGAAGAACAGAAGTCCGAAACTTTAAAGCGGCTGAGCAAGGACCCAAACCTTAGCGCAGAAACTGCACGAAAATTAAGACCCATGGTGGTTCTTAAGGGAATTGCCAAAGATACTCCCAAAGACGAATTAACCTCCTTGATTCTCCAGCAAAATCCTAACGTGAAAGCTGCAACAAAAGAAGACAATGATATTTCTTTTAAATTTGAACGCAAGAACCGGAACGATAACTTATACAACGCTGTCTATATTGTGACTCCAGCAGTTTTCCATGCGATGCTCCAACAACAAAAAATCAACGTGGACTACCAGAGAGTACACGTTGAGGAATTCAGTCCTTTCCTGCAATGTTTCAAGTGCCTGCAATTCGGGCACACAAAGAGCAAATGTTCTGTGAAGGTCGAGACTTGTTCTCATTGTGCAGGATCGCATGATGTGGAGCAATGTCCGACCAAAGAAGACCCAAAGAAATCCGTGTGCACGAATTGCAAACACACAACGAGAGATTTAAGGGTAAGGACAATACCCAACATCGAGCAACATCTACTAAATGTCCTCGCGTGAAAGCAATGTTAATTAAAGTTCAGCAGCGCATTGATTACGGCACCGAAAACACTCTGTAAATAACTTACTATTGTCTTCTGATATTTTCTGTAAAAAATTAATACCCTTCATAATCAAATATTATTCCTTTTTTCACTGATACCATTTTGTCAACAACTTAATAATATTCTTCTAACAATCCATTTATATAAATAACTCAATCATCATAAAATTCAATTTTGTAACCGAGGGTGGCAAAGTCGGAACGATCGTATCAAATAGCGATGTCCGGCTTTGTCGCCTACCAGAAATGAAACAACTAAACTAGTGTTGATTAAGTAAACCCATTTTGTAAACAAAATAAAATTATAAAAAAAAAAAAAAAAAAAAACCTAACCTAACCTAACCTAACCTAACCTAACCTAACCTAACCTAACCTAACCTAACCTAACCGGGGCGCTGGATGTTGGCCTCCCCGCGGCGCGCCCTGGAAACGGACTAGTACACGGTAACGCAGTGTCTAGTACCGGCTAACAACATCCCTTGCGATCAACTGTGACCATTGCGCAAGCAACTAACAAGATGACTGAATACGACGAAGACTTTATAAACCAGTTCATGCCTGGCGGGGTTCACTGCCCCGTAACGGACTCCGAGGATGATGGAGACCCCGTGGTCTATGGACCTTTTGTGAAAATCAAAAACAACGTGGAAGAGGTGATGAATCTTATCCAATCAAGTCCGAAGGGCCTGACGAGAGATCAGAAGGCTCGTATTACTCAACTGTGCCAGATGACGATCACCACTTGTATTGCCAGCTCAACTAAACCTTCCAAGGAGAAGACACCCACCTCCGTTGCAACAACACCTGCAGACCCCTCCAACGTGTCTTCTAACCTCACTATAGAGAACATCTCCGACATTGTCCGCTCCACCATCAAAGAAGAACTCAAAAACTACCCCATTCTCAACCAGAAACCTGCTGAAACAAGACCTCTGTCGTATGCTGCAATAGCATCCAAATCGAAAGAAAAAACCACTCCATCTACAACACCGATTTCTAAACCCGCCATCATTGTATCTCATGTTAAAGAAGACGCCTCACGTGAAGAAACTATTAAGACCTTGCGTTCTGCAGCCGACTTCAAAACACTTAAGTTCGCCCCATCTAAGGTCCAGTCGCTTTCAAAACGCAAGTTCCGAATCGAATTCGATTCGGAGGAGCAGCGTTCCGTCACATTAAAGCGACTGGATGAAGATCCTAACATCAACGCCGAAATTGCGAAGAAACTGAAGCCTATGGTGGTGCTCAAGGGCATCTCCAAGGAAATTCCCAAAGAAGACCTCAAACATCTCATCCTGCACCAGAATCCCTCCATCTACGCAGCAATTAAAGAAGAGAGCGACCTCAACTTCAAGTTCGAGCGGAAGAATCGCAACGAAAAGCTGTACAACGCCGTCTATATTGTCTCTCCAACCGTCTTTCGTGCCATAATTGATCTCGGTAAGATCAACATCGACTACCAACGTGTACACGCCGAAGAGTTTAGTCCCTTCCTTCAGTGCTTCAAGTGTCTGCAGTTCGGACACACGCGAAACAGGTGCTCTGCTCAAGCCGAGACATGTGCTCACTGCGCAGGCGCGCACGACCTCGAGAAATGTCCGGCTAAGGAAGACGCCAAGAAGTCCGTGTGTCTTAACTGCAAGACGCACAATGATCGCTTTAAAGGAAGAGACAACACTCTACACCGCGCTACTTCAACCAAATGCCCTCGTGTTAAAGCCATGCTTATTAAAGTACAAGAACGAATCGATTATGGCACGGAGAGTGGCACTTAGTTTACTTATATAATCTCAGTTCTCTTGTAAAATCATTGTAAAACCAGTATCTTTTTCAGTAATTAACTTAAATTTTAGTTTCAGTAACTCCATCTAATTGTTAACTAATAATTGTAACTCTGTGTAAACAAATTTTTTTTTTTTTTTTTTGTGCATAAGTATTTAATTATATTTCTACATCTCGATGTATCAGAGGGAGACAAAGTCGGAACTATCGTATCAAATAGCGATGTCCGGCTTTCTCGCCCACCAGGAATGAAACAACTTAACTAGTGTTAATTAAGTAAACCCACTTTGTAAATAAAATAAGATTAATAAAAAAAAAAAAAAAAACCTAACCTAACCTAACCTAACCTAACCTAACCTAACTTGGACTACTTTTTTGCTTATATCTTTTGCATTTATTATTTGACACTCGTTATTTTTTGCACTCAATTAGTACTCAGCGCGGCGCTTGTTTTGAGTATACAAGTGCGTCTGTAGCGGGTATTTTGAGTATTTTATCTCACTTTTCATTTTTAAAATTTTATTATTTTGTTTTATCAATAATTAATTTAACATAGATTTTAGTAGTGTAACTTTTGCTGATTATTGTTGATCTCATAAAGGTCTATTTGTTGTAACTTTGTTATACTCGTAAGTTCAATAGTTTTTGAAATATTTCATAACCTAACCTGTAATGTAATCTAAACCTAACTTTTTAACTTTTTCATAAATCTCTTACACAACTTGCATATCAGGACTGCAGTTTTACTCTTAAAACTTGCTATTCAGTGGGTCTCACCCGCTCCATGTCCATTACTAAACGACAGTCACTTATTTTCAAAAATCTGGCTGATCATATTAATCCAAAATGAAAGCCACACGCTCTACCAAACGTAACGCCGCAGCTGCGACTGTGGCTACGTCTAATGCCATGAGCTGGAGGAGGATGTCCTCCAAGAGCTCACCAACCAAAACACCTCCCTCCCAACCTGATCCTGATCCCAGCCCATCACCTCCTTTTGCGTCCCCCACCGGCTCTGTTATCAATCTGGCGGTGCCCGAACCAACCAAACCAACCGTCTCGGCAGAGCCTGAAACCATAATAGAGCCCATTAACATTAACAATTGCACCCCACTCGAAATAGTACTTAAAGCTTCCGAAGACATAATTCAACACATTAACTTAAACAAAAGCGTTACCAAAAAGAGTAAGGATGCCATAATCTCACTTGCTAACTTAATAAAATCCCATGCTCAATCCATCCCGAATCCTGTAGCCCCCACCCTAACTAAATCTTCACCTCACCCAAACCCAAACCTAACTGAAGAAATCGCCTCTTGCGTCAAACGGGAGGTTGCAAGCTGCGTTAAGGCAGAATTTACTCTTCTTAAAAAAGAACTTTCCGCAAATGTTACAGCCCCCAAACCAAAAACTTATGCAACAGTTACCAAAACCCCCAACATTAACACCCCTCCCACTACTCAAGAAACAACTAATAAAACTAGTAATCCTGCTCTGATTATCACTGTGCCCTCAGCAAAAAACAAACAAGAAGCCATAACTAAATGGCACAAAAGCATAACCTTCAGAAATGTTACATACGCACCCGCTAAATTCCACGCCATAACAAATAATAAACTCAAGGTCGAATTCGACAACAACGAACAGTGCAAAGAGACACTCAAACGCCTTGAAACTAGCTCCGACGTCGACGCTGAAGTCGCAAAACAACTAATGCCAATGTTTGTTCTGAAGGGCATACCAAGAACCATCCCCGCTGATGAGGTCCCTGACATTATTATCCACCAAAATGATGCCCTCAAGAACTCTCTAACCACAACAAATGCTGAACTCACTCCTTGCATTACCCTGAACAATAGGAATCCAAACCTGTACAACTACGTTTTCAAAGCCTCACCACAAGTCTGGCATGCTGCCATTAACGCCGAAAGACTTAATGTCGACCACCACAAAATACACGTCTCAGAACATTCCCCGTTGCTGCAGTGCTTCGACTGTTTGAAGTTCGGACATACTCGCACTAAATGCCCAAACAAAATAAAATGCTGCAGTCATTGCTCCCTAGAAGGACACATCTTCAAAGACTGTCCCAAGAAGAGTGACAAAACCGTTATCAAATGTCTAAACTGTCACGTACATAACCAAAAAACAAAAGGAACCTCTAATACCTCCCATGCAGCCACTTCTAGCAATTGTCCAGTCAGAATAGCTTATAATACCCGACTAACTCAAAGAATCGACTACGGTTCCAAATAAACTACTAACAATAATACTTATCTCATTGAATAAACAACAAACAAAATGAGCTCTCAAAATTTTCACAAAATGATACAACCAACTCATAAAACTTTAAATAAACTAATTAAAAACCTACAACATAATAAAATCGTATTACATACGAAGTGTACATCGAAAGCACAGACTATGTAATAAGGAACTATAACTTCTAGTCTAATAAAAAAAAAACCTAACCTAACCTAACCTAACCTAACCTAACCTAACCTAACCTAACCTAACCTGGACTATTATTGTGTAAATATCTTTTGTAACTTTAACCCGATTGATGTTTGTTTTTGCACTTAATTAGAACTCAGCGCGGCGCTTGTTCTGAACATACAAGCGCGTCTGTGGCGGGCTTATTGAGTGATTTATTTCACTTTTAGTTTTTAAGAATTTGTAAATTTATTTTATTAATAATTAATTTAACATATGTGTTAGCTGCATAATTCTTGCCGCTTATGCTTAACTTCATTAAGTTCTATCTGCTGTATTTTTGTTTATAGTTGTATACATAATAGCTGCCGAAATTTTTCTTAACCTAACCTTGGACCTAACCTAACCTAACTTTTAGACGATTTTCTCTATAATTTACTTGACTTTCAATATAAATAAACAGTTCTTGCTTTAAAACACACTCCACTACGGGCCCTACCCGTTTCATATCACACTTTTGTAATAGTCAACTCAGGTCCAAAGATCTAGGCGATTACAAAAACTTGAAAACCTAACTCTAACCTAACTGCTCTAAAATGTCTGGAAACAATTCCCCTGTTTCTTCAAACACTTCTACGCCCAGGAAGACTAGATCCTGGACGAAGAGAACTCTATCAGAACTGGAGAGATGCATGAGCCCAGCTGAGGAGTATTTTTCCCGACCCCGAATTCGACGAAAACTACGGGGAGCTGAGAGATTCACCCACCCCACCCACTTCACCCACACCTCCACTTATACTTGACACAATGGATCAAACCCTGACCACCACTACCTTCTCAACTCCCCTCGGACCGGATCCTCCAAACATTCCACCTAGAGAAGAAGAAGTTGTAGCAACTCCCGAGCAGATATCTCGGCTCAATGGAATGTTCGAGAAACGAGTCAGCGATTTAAAGGACGATGTATCTAGGAGTCTCCAACGCATACTCGGCTGGCTGCACAAAGATAAGTCGCTTACGAAGCAGAATAAGTTAAAGATTGACGCCGAGTGCAGTTTCAGAACCTTAAAAATGTGCTCGACGAATGCCGGCTCGACCGCAGGGGCTTAGACCCTTTGGCCGGCGGACCAGTCGACGCACATTCTTTAGGTAGCTCCCTAGATATTACGGTAGTACCCGTCCCACTATCTCAACCCACCCCCAGCGCAGTCCGCAGACCTGCGATCCCAGCTGAAACACCATCTACAGCTGTAACTGTTGGCCTCACCCGCCAGGACGTGGTGGAGGCAGTTAAGGAGGCATTCAGATCCGACCTCCGCAAGGACTTCTGCGCTGATCTTAAGGAGGCGCTCACTCAAGAGACTAAGCGCGCTCAGCGCTCTCAACCCCCGGTTGCACAACCAGCCCTCCCGGTTCACTCTGGCGAGCCTAGAATAACGAGATCCTACGCTCAGGCGGCCGGGGAAGCCCCCTGCCCTAGCACCTCTAGGCAGGCCACCGGAAGCACTGTAAGGCCCACCTCCACTCAACATGAGCGCTTACCCACTCGGTTCCCTCAGCAGGACCGACCACCCGCGCGACTCCTACAACAGGATCGACCACCCGCGCGTACCCTTCAGCAGGAACGACCTCCCACGCGGGTGCTCGACAAGCACCTAAGGAACACCACGCCCCGGATACTTGTCTCGAACATCAGTAGGCTGTCCAAGGGGAAGTTCCGCGTTGAGCTGGACCGTAATGAAGAGGTCGAGACTGCTGTTGCTCGAATCAACACAGACGCTGTCGCCAAGGCTGAGCCCGAAAGGAGCATCTTGCCAAGAATCATCCTCAAGGGCGTCAGCAAGAACCTGCCTCGTGAGTCTCTCGCTGCCACCCTTGTGGATGACAATGAGGAGCTCCGGGAAGCCCGTCGCGACGGCGATCTCAAACTCCTTTTTGTACGTAACAACCGCAACCCCAATCTGTATAACGCTGTTCTGTCAGTTTCTCCGGAAACCTGGCAGAAAATCAAACTCCTCCCACGTCTTCGCACCGGATATCAGAAGGTGCATATGGAAGAGTTCTCTCCATTTGTTCAGTGCCGCAAGTGCGCGCAGTTTGGCCACACGCACACCAGATGCTCCGCCACCCAAATCTGCGCCCACTGCGGCAGGACTGGACACGACGAACCCCATTGTGATTCTAAGAAACTAAAACCATCATGCACCAACTGCACCAGCTATAACGCTAAATTCAAATTAAGCCGCGGAACTGACCACTCCATTTTCTCTATCACTTGCCCCAGAGTCCTCAGTATGAGAAACCGAATCTTAAATAAAATCAACTATGGTACAACCACGCAACAATAGATTAACGCAACAATTCCTAGTTAACAATTTGTTTCTAATCAGTTCCAATTCAATCAAATTCTCTCATTGATTCGTTTTAATAACACCACTACTTCGTTTTATAAATTTCATACTCAACATGTATCGAATAAATGGAACACAATCGTCGCCACTTGGCATCCCACAAATTACTCACATCTATCACTTCCTTCCTTTCCTGTCTTTTCTATACTCTATCTTTCCTTTCTTTCAAAAATCCGTCCTCTACCCTTCTTCTACTCTCTTCACCCTGAGGGCCAACCGAAATGCACGGAAATGGATTTTCGGTTCCGATGGGTGAAAAATTTGATTAAATTTCGGTACTACGCCCTGTACTGATCTACTTGAATTGCCCAACATACTATATTTCAATATCAAACATCTCTTAAACCAATACCACAAATTCGGAAAATATAGTTTTTCAAAAAAAAAAAAAAAAACCTAACCTAACCTAACCTAACCTAACCTTTTTTTTTTTTTTTTTTTTTGACGCTGTGGAAATGCGTTAGGCGCATTCAACTGCCGTCCGGGAGAACGACAGGATATGTGGGACTCACCCCGCCTGCCCGTGATCCCACCCAGCCCCTAGTGGGCTCGATGGGACCTCGGGAGGGGGGCATACCCACCAAAACCACAGCGGTGCTCCCTCAACGACCTGTCGCTGACAGACCCTTAAATGACACCGGATCATTTAAAGGTGTGTCAGTGGTCGGGTAAATCCACGGGAAATTGAAATATTACTACTACCGCGGACCCGACGGTTAGCATCTGTTACCGGATCAAAACTCGTTGAGATGTTCTGGGGCACATCAGAACATCCCTTACATCGACAGAGACCTGTGCAATGCGGTTCCGGGCTCTCCCGCACCCGAACCCGCAGGTCTCCGAAGGAGGAAGAGGGGTAATACCGACCTTCCCAACCTACCCCACTTCCTCCCCATTCTCCTCTCCGCCTTCTGCGGACCATCACGAACTCTGACATCTATATTATCATTCTTCCATGTCATTTTCCGACTCTGATAGTGCCGGATCTCGCACCACAGGCTGAGCAGTCTGATTTTGAGCGGGCTCTTTGCCCCTGACGACAGGAGGACTGCATCTCCTGCCTCCCATGACATGCCCCGAGGGGCTGCGCGCTTCCGCGCATACGGCGCAATGCGGCTCGGTTTTCTTACACGCAGCTGCTTTATGTCCTTCTTTCCCGCAGCGGAAACAAAGTCCACTGCGGTCTATTCTTGAGGGGCATAAATATCTTGTATGCCCAACACCCAAACATCTATAGCACCGCATTGGTCGCGGTGCAAGGACTTGAATTCGAGCGATGCTCCAACCAACTCGGAGGCGACAATCTTGCCCAATCTTTTTTGCAGCTGCAACCGGACATCGAGCCAGCGCAGTGCCACCACCACCAATCCCTGGACGAATTGCTCCAACTTTAACATGCCCAGGTAAACATTCACCTTTTTCAGCAATAGCTTCAGCTACTTCGACTGGGGTTACAGTGTCATCTAACCCCAGGATCCTCAGGTCAGCCGTTTTAGAGGGCCGGTCAATTCTAGCGATGTCCGCCAGCACTTCCTTAAGTCGGTTGGCTAGCTGATCGGCCTTGGCACTGTTTCCATCGCCGGGCACTTCTATTTTCCGAGCTCCAGTTGCAGTAACCCGAATCTTAACACCTCCTTCAATTCCCAATTCTGGGAGACTAAACGAGTCCTTCGCCCTTTTTAACATCTGAGCATAGGATACTCCTCTCTCTTTTGCTTCTGGCTGCAGAGTCAGAATCACAGCCGAAGTACGAGGTACTCTGAGTTTTACCCCCTTTTTCTTCTTCTTAGCCGCCTTTGGTCTTACTGGCGGCCTTCTGTCTCTTGTCGCAGCTGGAGTGGGCTGCGTTGCCGGTCTTCTAGGCGCACTTGTCTCGGACCTTGATGCCTGTGTGTCACCGTCCGTCCTCAGTCTACCCCTACGGTAAGTCGCGGTTAACCACTGATTACCGGAGGCAGGCGCTGGCTGTGAGTGTGTGGTGCCAGCAGCTGTAGTCCTTGGATTTCGGACTGTCATCTCGGGTGCGTCTGAAATGGGTGTCCTTGACCTTCTATCTGCCGCGAGGGGTGGTCGTCGCGTTTCAGGAGGAGGAAGTCGATCCGCTAGGCCTTTCAGACGCGCACTAAGCATAGTGCCAAACGACGTCAAGAAAAATTTCTTCAGGTCTTCAATAGACTCTTGGTCTAGAATCGGCTGTGCCCGCGCAGAGTCAGGACGTTCCCTGGGTGGGGATTTTCTTCTTGTTAGGGTTTCCCGTAGGTCAACCATCTCACCACGTAGCAGCTCTACCTGACGCTGCAGGCGTGTGTTCTCGACTTCAAGCCGGCGAACTTCATCCGACATAGAACGCTCCGCCAGATTGTACACCGCGCGCTTAATCGCAGTCGTGGCATTCTTCATCGAGTGGATGATAGAGCCCTTCAAGTTTTTGCTCTTTCTAATGGCTTCAAGAATGTTCTCGATCTCCTTGAGCGCACAATCTCTCACGTAATCCGGCTCTTCCCGGTCTTCATTATTTTCAGGGTGGTTGCCCAAATCCGAATAGTCCCAGTTTAGCTGGTCAGCATCTGTTTCCTCTCTTACTGGCCTAGGGGAATCTTGACTTGCCCTACGACGTGCTTCATTATTCCGTCGAAGCCAGTCCAAGTCTTCTGGTGACAAGTTAGACATGCCATCATCCACAAATTCAGTGACGCCTTCTTGTCTCCGAATATCTTCCTCAAACGCTGCGAGTTCTTGCCGGCTGAGCTCATTCCTGGCCCACAAGGGGCCACCAGCCGAGCTTGGCGCCGGCGATGCCCGCTGCACTTCTGTTCCACGGGTTGCAGAATCCCTTCTCAAAGTTGATGAACTTGCTACATCTGAGTCATCACCAGAATCGATGATATTCCGATCGATTTTTCGCTTCCTCCTAAATCGCGGCGACGATGCCGAGTCAGAAGCATCATCCTCTACTCCCGTTATATTCTTGGCACTGTTTAAACGCGGACTCTGTGCTTTGTCCTGTTGGCGGTAGCTGCCCCCCCCCAGAGAACGAGGGGCTGACAGCAGCAGGTGCTGCTGTGGGGGATTCTCTTCCCGTAGAACGGTCCGTACCCCCCTGGGGTAATACTTTTTTACTATTCGCCTTCATTGTTTGTTCAGTCCTTTTTGAGGGGTAAGGTCCCCTAAGGAAGGTAATTTTTTCAGAGGTTGTCTTCCTCGCAGCCCCCACCCCGAAAGATGGCGGCCCCCGTTCCTGCACTACGCACAGGGCTACGGGTTTGGCCGACGGTGGCAGAAGCCATGTCAAGCAGCCGTAAACGACCACAGGACCCGCCGCCCATCAGAGGTTCTCTGAAGCCCCCTCCACATCTCAACTACCGCTACCCAGGATGCCCAGGACGCTAGTCGAGAAACCTCGGGTTATTTTTTTAAGAGGTTTTCTTCCTCGCAGCCCCCATCCAATAGGATAGCGGCCCTCGTTCCCGCACTACGTACGGGATTACGAGCTAGACAGCACCAGACAAAAACTGGAGCCGTCTCCACCTTGCCAGACTATTAGCCACCACCGTAATAAAAACGGTGGCGCCCAGGGTGCACCACGAGGAGGTTGTCTGGCATAGCACCCCAACCTAACCTAACCTAACCTAACCTAACCTAACCTTTTTTTTTTTTTTTTTTTTTTTTTTTTTTTTTTTTTTTTTTTTTTTTTTTTTTTTTTTTTTTAACCCGGGGAAAATGCCTTCGCATACCACGGGGAACACGGGGTAGTTATGTGGTGAATCCACTAAAAACCCCGGGGTGTTCCTCAGCCGTTAGTGCGACGGACTACGGGAAGACAAAGTATACTACCGCGGTCCGCCACCGGTCGTCCAAAACGGACCCGAACGAAAATTGGGAGCTCACAAGCTCCCCCAACCGGTGAGGCGCGCCAGAACACAGGGCGCGCCGTTCCACCACGAGGACCCTCGAGAGGGCTACGGAAGTTCCCCGCTTCCGTAACCCGGTCCCCTCAACTGCGGCTCATCCGGGCCTTCAACCCGCACAGAGCCCGCTGCCTCTCCGCCATCGGCTGTCTCCATTGCCTCCTCACCTCCCGATGTTAAACGTTGGGTAGGCGCCTGCTGGGCAGTCGACTTTTTCGTCTTCTTTGCTTTGGGGGGATTGCAAGATGTCCCCCCTAGCATGTGATCCGCTTTTACTCCATGCGCAGCGCACACTACGCAACGCAACGCTCTATCACAGTCTTTGGCCATATGGCCAGGAGTGCCGCACCTAAAACATAATGCACTGCGATCAACGCCAGTGCACAACGACTTAACGTGCCCTTCCTCAAAACACTTAAAGCAAAAACACTTAAAGCAGCGCCTCTTTCTCTGCGGCAGTATTTCAATTCCCGCCGAAACCCATCCAACCAACAACCTCTTCTTTCCGCCCTCAGACAACTTCTTTGCTGCAGTCATTGGGCACCTCACTAGTGCAATCCCTAATCCAAAACGACTCTTCCGCACTTCTCCGACTATCACGCTGTCTTTATTACATCCACCTTGCTCAGCTACGGCCGCCTGAATATCGACTGCCTCGACCGAGTCGTCCAAGCCCGAAATGCGAAACGCGGCAGTCTTCATCGGTCGGGTCACCTCGACCATATTTGGGTCAAAGATTTCCTGTAGGCGGCTGAGTAGCTTTTCAGC
>CAUWAJ010000003.1:45000-47500 GCA_963556745.1 Catoptria pinella | reverse complement strand
TATTTTCCCTTGGAAACTCACAACTCGAACGATTGCGGAGATCTAAGTGGGAGTACGCTTCTATGTTTAACATGGGGGTGGAAACCATTAAGACAGTACGCGCGAGGGGAGTGAAAGTCTCTCAGAGACGACTGCTCGCACATAGTGGGACTGGGATCGTGCAGACGGCACTAGTACCTAACCTACTGCGAGCGAATGTCTCTGCGAGATGGACGCTCTGAGACGTACATTCGTCTCCAATCGAATGCGGAGGCCTGTAAGGGGTTACGCGTTCATGTTTACATGAATGCGGAGACCTTCAGGCAGTACGCTATTAGTGGGTCCTGAGCGTGGGTTGGGAGGCCCCGCTCTGAGGTTTATGGACTCCAAACTAGTTAGTGCGCATCTGTGCTGTGCGCTTCCTGGTGGCTGGGAGAAATCCTTTGGGATGGCAGAAGTAGTTTCTGCATCCCGTGGTGGGCTTGCGAAAGCGAGCAACTCACTGCCTTGGTCGCGGAAGTAATGCGAAAGCGATTCCCGTAGCCTTGGCACATAGTGGGCAGAGTGCACAGCGGGTGTTTTTTTAGTGGGTAGGCCCCCCCTTCCGGCCCCCCATTGAGCCCGCAGGGGCTGAGTGGGGGATCGGCTAGGCGGAAAGCGGTGTTGCCGGCGTTGAGTCGCTGGTGGCTTCCGTGGGAGAGTCCCACATAACTGCCGTCGCTCTCCCAGGCGACGGAGTATGCATAAGTACGCATTTTTTCATCCGTTAAAAAAAAAAAAAAAAAAAAAAAGGTTAAGTTTTGTTAGGTTAAGTTTTGTAAGTTTAAGTTTTGTTAGGTTAAGTTTTGTTAGGTTAAGTTTTGTTAGGTTAAGTTTTGTAAGGTTAAGTTTTGTTAGGTTAAGTTTTGTAAGTTTAAGTTTTGTTAGGTTAAGTTTTGTTAGGTTAAGTTTTGTAAGGTTAAGTTTTGTTTGGTTAAGTTTTGTTTGGTTAAGTTTTGTTTTATCACAGGCCTCAAAAACTGACATTTTTCAAAATGGCGGACAGGTAGGTATGATAAAAGCACATGTGATTATCTTTTTTAATACAATTCTTTCTTTAACTTACTTTCTTATTTTTAAGTTGTTTCTATTCTAAGATTAGGTTTTGTAGGTTACGTTTTGTTGGGTTAAGTTTTGTTAGGTTAAGTTTTGTTAGGTTAAGTTTTGTTATTAGAATAAACTATATCGGGATTTACACCATGTACCTGTTTATCCGATATTTCGGCGCAGTTGCATGCGCCATGGTCACGGAAGTTTTGTTAGGTTAACTTTTGTTAGGTTAGGTTTTGTAAGTTTTTTTTTTGTCATCGCTAACTACCCACAAGATCCAGATCTTTTTATATCAAAACAATCAAAAGCAGTCAATTACAAGCATTTGTGATTGTCAAAGAACCTGTGATGTCAAACATTAACCCTAAGCGGGAGACCTTGTAACGAGAAGAACCGGCAAGAAACGGGGCTGCTGTTTTTTCCGTTTTATTTCATACAGTCGTCAAATTGAAAAGTGACTTTAAAATAAAACAAATGTTTGCACAATAAATTGTTAATAGACTTTAGCAATTAATCTTCTTGCTAATAGATAAAAAAATTCTTGATAAAAAATATATATCTATCTATCTATCTATCTATCTATCTATCTATCTATCTATCTATCTATCTATCTATCTATCTATCTATCTATCTATCTATCTATCTATCTATCTATCTATCTATCTATCTATCTATCTATCTATCTATCTATCTATCTATCTATCTATCTATCTATCTATCTATCTATCTATCTATCTATCTATCTATCTATCTATCTATCTATCTATCTATCTATCTATCTATCTATCTATCTATCTATCTATCTATCTATCTATCTATCTATCTATCTATCTATCTATCTATCTATCTATCTATCTATCTATCTATCTATCTATCTATCTATCTATCTATCTATCTATCTATCTATCTATCTATCTATCTATCTATCTATCTATCTATCTATCTATCTATCTATCTATCTATCTATCTATCTATCTATCTATCTATCTATCTATCTATCTATCTATCTATCTATCTATCTATCTATCTATCTATCTATCTATCTATCTATCTATCTATCTATCTATCTATCTATCTATCTATCTATCTATCTATCTATCTATCTATCTATCTATCTATCTATCTATCTATCTATCTATCTATCTATCTATCTATCTATCTATCTATCTATCTATCTATCTATCTATCTATCTATCTATCTATCTATCTATCTATCTATCTATCTATCTATCTATCTATCTATCTATCTATCTATCTATCTATCTATCTATCTATCTATCTATCTATCTATCTATCTATCTATCTATCTATCTATCTATCTATCTATCTATCTATCTATCTATCTATCTATCTATCTATCTATCTATCTATCTATCTATCTATCTATCTATCTATCTATCTATCTATCTATCTATCTATCTATCTATCTATC
>CAUWAJ010000003.1:12500-40000 GCA_963556745.1 Catoptria pinella | reverse complement strand
ATTCTAAGATTAGGTTTTGTAGGTTACGTTTTGTTGGGTTAAGTTTTGTTAGGTTAAGTTTTGTTAGGTTAAGTTTTGTTATTAGAATAAACTATATCGGGATTTACACCATGTACCTGTTTATCCGATATTTCGGCGCAGTTGCATGCGCCATGGTCACGGAAGTTTTGTTAGGTTAACTTTTGTTAGGTTAGGTTTTGTAAGTTTTTTTTTTGTCATCGCTAACTACCCACAAGATCCAGATCTTTTTATATCAAAACAATCAAAAGCAGTCAATTACAAGCATTTGTGATTGTCAAAGAACCTGTGATGTCAAACATTAACCCTAAGCGGGAGACCTTGTAACGAGAAGAACCGGCAAGAAACGGGGCTGCTGTTTTTTCCGTTTTATTTCATACAGTCGTCAAATTGAAAAGTGACTTTAAAATAAAACAAATGTTTGCACAATAAATTGTTAATAGACTTTAGCAATTAATCTTCTTGCTAATAGATAAAAAAATTCTTGATAAAAAATATATATCTATCTATCTATCTATCTATCTATCTATCTATCTATCTATCTATCTATCTATCTATCTATCTATCTATCTATCTATCTATCTATCTATCTATCTATCTATCTATCTATCTATCTATCTATCTATCTATCTATCTATCTATCTATCTATCTATCTATCTATCTATCTATCTATCTATCTATCTATCTATCTATCTATCTATCTATCTATCTATCTATCTATCTATCTATCTATCTATCTATCTATCTATCTATCTATCTATCTATCTATCTATCTATCTATCTATCTATCTATCTATCTATCTATCTATCTATCTATCTATCTATCTATCTATCTATCTATCTATCTATCTATCTATCTATCTATCTATCTATCTATCTATCTATCTATCTATCTATCTATCTATCTATCTATCTATCTATCTATCTATCTATCTATCTATCTATCTATCTATCTATCTATCTATCTATCTATCTATCTATCTATCTATCTATCTATCTATCTATCTATCTATCTATCTATCTATCTATCTATCTATCTATCTATCTATCTATCTATCTATCTATCTATCTATCTATCTATCTATCTATCTATCTATCTATCTATCTATCTATCTATCTATCTATCTATCTATCTATCTATCTATCTATCTATCTATCTATCTATCTATCTATCTATCTATCTATCTATCTATCTATCTATCTATCTATCTATCTATCTATCTATCTATCTATCTATCTATCTATCTATCTATCTATCTATCTATCTATCTATCTATCTATCTATCTATCTATCTATCTATCTATCTATCTATCTATCTATCTATCTATCTATCTATCTATCTATCTATCTATCTATCTATCTATCTATCTATCTATCTATCTATCTATCTATCTATCTATCTATCTATCTATCTATCTATCTATCTATCTATCTATCTATCTATCTATCTATCTATCTATCTATCTATCTATCTATCTATCTATCTATCTATCTATCTATCTATCTATCTATCTATCTATCTATCTATCTATCTATCTATCTATCTATCTATCTATCTATCTATCTATCTATCTATCTATCTATCTATCTATCTATCTATCTATCTATCTATCTATCTATCTATCTATCTATCTATCTATCTATCTATCTATCTATCTATCTATCTATCTATCTATCTATCTATCTATCTATCTATCTATCTATCTATCTATCTATCTATCTATCTATCTATCTATCTATCTATCTATCTATCTATCTATCTATCTATCTATCTATCTATCTATCTATCTATCTATCTATCTATCTATCTATCTATCTATCTATCTATCTATCTATCTATCTATCTATCTATCTATCTATCTATCTATCTATCTATCTATCTATCTATCTATCTATCTATCTATCTATCTATCTATCTATCTATCTATCTATCTATCTATCTATCTATCTATCTATCTATCTATCTATCTATCTATCTATCTATCTATCTATCTATCTATCTATCTATCTATCTATCTATCTATATCTATCTATCTATCTATCTATCTATCTATCTATCTATCTATCTATCTATCTATCTATCTATCTATCTATCTATCTATCTATCTATCTATCTATCTATCTATCTATCTATCTATCTATCTATCTATCTATCTATCTATCTATCTATCTATCTATCTATCTATCTATCTATCTATCTATCTATCTATCTATCTATCTATCTATCTATCTATCTATCTATCTATCTATCTATCTATCTATCTATCTATCTATCTATCTATCTATCTATCTATCTATCTATCTATCTATCTATCTATCTATCTATCTATCTATCTATCTATCTATCTATCTATCTATCTATCTATCTATCTATCTATCTATCTATCTATCTATCTATCTACTCTATCTATCTATCTATCTATCTATCTCTCTATCTCTCTATCTATCATATCAACAAACTAACTAACTATCTATCTAACTATCTCTCTAACTACTCAATAAAACAAGACACTCAACTATCTATCAATCAATCTAACAAACTCTCACACTATCAAACTATCTATCAATTCATACACGTCTCACAATCTATCTATCAATTCCAAACAATCTATCTATCTATCTATCTATCTATCTATCTATCTATCTATCTATCTATCTATCTATCTATCTATCTATCTATCTATCTATCTATCTATCTATCTATCTATCTATCTATCTATCTATCTATCTATCTATCTATCTATCTATCTATCTATCTATCTATCTATCTATCTATCTATCTATCTATCTATCTATCTATCTATCTATCTATCTATCTATCTATCTATCTATCTATCTATCTATCTATCTATCTATCTATCTATCTATCTATCTATCTATCTATCTATCTATCTATCTATCTATCTATCTATCTATCTATCTATCTATCTATCTATCTATCTATCTATCTATCTATCTATCTATCTATCTATCTATCTATCTATCTATCTATCTATCTATCTATCTATCTATCTATCTATCTATCTATCTATCTATCTATCTATCTATCTATCTATCTATCTATCTATCTATCTATCTATCTATCTATCTATCTATCTATCTATCTATCTATCTATCTATCTATCTATCTATCTATCTATCTATCTATCTATCTATCTATCTATCTATCTATCTATCTATCTATCTATCTATCTATCTATCTATCTATCTATCTATCTATCTATCTATCTATCTATCTATCTATCTATCTATCTATCTATCTATCTATCTATCTATCTATCTATCTATCTATCTATCTATCTATCTATCTATCTATCTATCTATCTATCTATCTATCTATCTATCTATCTATCTATCTATCTATCTATCTATCTATCTATCTATCTATCTATCTATCTATCTATCTATCTATCTATCTATCTATCTATCTATCTATCTATCTATCTATCTATCTATCTATCTATCTATCTATCTATCTATCTATCTATCTATCTATCTATCTATCTATCTATCTATCTATCTATCTATCTATCTATCTATCTATCTATCTATCTATCTATCTATCTATCTATCTATCTATCTATCTATCTATCTATCTATCTATCTATCTATCTATCTATCTATCTATCTATCTATCTATCTATCTATCTATCTATCTATCTATCTATCTATCTATCTATCTATCTATCTATCTATCTATCTATCTATCTATCTATCTATCTATCTATCTATCTATCTATCTATCTATCTATCTATCTATCTATCTATCTATCTATCTATCTATCTATCTATCTATCTATCTATCTATCTATCTATCTATCTATCTATCTATCTATCTATCTATCTATCTATCTATCTATCTATCTATCTATCTATCTATCTATCTATCTATCTATCTATCTATCTATCTATCTATCTATCTATCTATCTATCTATCTATCTATCTATCTATCTATCTATCTATCTATCTATCTATCTATCTATCTATCTATCTATCTATCTATCTATCTATCTATCTATCTATCTATCTATCTATCTATCTATCTATCTATCTATCTATCTATCTATCTATCTATCTATCTATCTATCTATCTATCTATCTATCTATCTATCTATCTATCTATCTATCTATCTATCTATCTATCTATCTATCTATCTATCTATCTATCTATCTATCTATCTATCTATCTATCTATCTATCTATCTATCTATCTATCTATCTATCTATCTATCTATCTATCTATCTATCTATCTATCTATCTATCTATCTATCTATCTATCTATCTATCTATCTATCTATCTATCTATCTATCTATCTATCTATCTATCTATCTATCTATCTTGCTTCGGCGCAGATTTAAGCGCGGATTTCGGCGCAGTCCTGGACGCCGGTTTCGACGCGGGATTCGACGCTGGTTTTGGCGCCGGCTTCGACGCCTGTGGGTTCGCAACCGGAGGAGGAGGCGGGGGCGGACCCATCGATCCATTCCTACTTGCCGCCAGTGGCGGCCTGACAATGGGTGCGGGAGGTAGCCTCTTCTCGAAGCTGGACAGTCTCGTGTTGACTATCTCTCCAACCTCTACGGCTACATCGCGCGTTATCTTCTCAATCACCTCCTGCGGTATTACCATGGGTCCAGGGGGAGGTGATCTTCTTGAATCTCGTGCGCCACGCTCCGAGAATGCTCTACGGAGGGATCTCAGCTCTTCCCGTACGTTTTCCAATTCTTTAGAAAGACGTACGTTATCGGCATGGAGTCTCCGCGTCTGGTCATCTGAAGATCGGGTTGTTAATCTCTCCAAGATTTGGAAGAGGGATTGGGTTGCCTCCTTTAGCTCCTTCTGTGACGCCCCGCTCAGCTTCTTGGACTTTGCGGAAACATCCATTATCTTCCTTATGTGCTCGAAGCCCAGCACTCTGAGAGTCGAAGCACTTTCAAGTTCCGGCTCCGGCGGGAGGTCCATGTCCCAGAACTCCGTTCCGTCCATCACGTCTTCGACATCTCTGTTATACTCCGACAGAGAGCGTTCGAGACGCGCTTCCCTTTCTTCTTCCTGTTCAGCGAGCAGTTCACTTTCGGCTTGCTTTTCCTCATCCTCCTTCTG
Organism: Catoptria pinella; assembly: GCA_963556745.1. NCBI lineage: Eukaryota > Metazoa > Arthropoda > Insecta > Lepidoptera > Crambidae > Catoptria > Catoptria pinella. The sequence goes on along the minus strand of CAUWAJ010000003.1, from coordinate 34,874 downwards.
CAGGCGCTTCAAAAACTGTTTGGCTTCTGGAACACCAAGATACGTGCTCGTTGTAGGAACACGTCCCCGTCTACCCAAAACTCCGCGGCCGCGACCATGTTTCGCGGATTTCCGAATTTTGGCAACCCCGGCCGACACCTCAATGCCGCCGTCTGCACCGACGGAGTTCGGTACTTCATTCGACCGTAGAGGACGCTTCCTTTTGGCTCCACCAACGGTAAGGTTAGGAAGACTTCCCCCTACAGAAACAACAGACTCATCATCTGAGGTGTACATTTCTGACGCCGTGTTCACCTCTGACGCCGTATTAAACCCTGACGCCGACTGCACGTCCGACGCAGATTGTACCTGCTCGTTTGACACGCCTGAGCTAGGCTTCTTCTTCCGCTCGCTTCCGCCTGAGCTAGGCCCACCTTTCGACGCAAATTTTAGGGTAAGAGAATTTGGTTTTTCCATTTCAGTCCCACGAGTGTGGTGGCAAATACACGGTCCACCCAGGCAGAGGCCCCATACCCGGGTAAGCCTAAGGTTCTCGAAGCAGGGGGGCGGCTGGTCCCCTGCTCCGTTGCCGTGTATCGACTGGACTCCCTCCAGCCATTCACCCCCTCGCCATAAACGCGACAAAAAGCTTGGGGTTGGGGATTTTTATAGAGGTTGTCTCCTCGCAAGGACACCCAATTAAGGGCAGCCTCCCCGGCCCTAAAACATGACTAGGGTTACGGTTTCGCCGACGGTTGGCACTAAAGCCCGTCCGCTGATCGCGACCACCGCAATCAGACGAACCCGCCGCCCACGCTCGCACTGCCGCTTCCCGGGATCTCCGGGGCGCCAGCCGAGCCCGAACCGAATCGCCGCTACCCAGAATACGTCTGGGACGCCGACTCGGAGCCTACAACACCCGCAGAAGCGGGGGAAGACCAAGCGGTCCCCACCAGGTAATTTTTTCTGAGGTTGTCTTCCTCTTGGCCCCCATCCGTTAGGATGACGGCCCTCGGTCCCGCACTACGTACGGGATAACGAGTTGGACAGTACCAGGGCAAAACTGGCACTGTATCCGACTGCCAGACCATTAGCCGTCACCGTATCAAAAACGGTGACGCCCAGGGTGCACCACGAGGAGGTTGTCTGGCATGGCACCCCAACCTAACCTAACCTAACCTTTTTTTTTTTTTTTTTTTTTATCGAGGGGAACTCGGGTTTATCGACTTCCTGGCGTGCTGAGATTGCATCCAGGCGAGTCCGAAGCTCACCTCCGCACACATCCGACAAGTCAAAGCCCGTCAGATGCACACGGAGGCATATCCGGTAAAACCCCCCGTTGTGACTTCACTGCCGGTTTGCGATGGGATGGGTTCCTTCTTGAGAAGCAACCACCCCACCCCGGCCGGCCCCAGTAAAACCGGGGACCACACCACGCGGGGAACGTTACGTCACATTGTAACGCCCCCCCAGACGGAAGAGACTGTGCAATGCAGGTTACGGCATCTCGATCCGTCACCCGCTGCCTCTCCCGTCTGTCCACCACTGGGGGGGACAGAAGGCCCCCCCTCTAAATACCGCCACTGTCGCCGCGATCAACACGGCGCTTCTCCTTAGAGAGGCGCGCGGAGCGGCGTGGCTGCCGTTGCTGCATCGGGGACTCTGACTCCGCGGTCCCCTTGCTGCGCTCGCTATGTGACGAGCGGCTCCTTTCTGTACCATTCCCTTGGCGCTCGGGGCTTTCCCCTCTCGCCGCCTCGGGAACATCCTGGCGCTCAAGGCAACTGCCCCTACTCACCGCGGGATCCATCCTTTGTTCGGGACGTTTGCCCCTCGTCTTCGGTGGTTCGCAGACTCGACTGCCCATGGTGTGATCGGCCGGCCGGCCACTGTCAGCGCACACCTGGCACCTGGGCTTCTCATTGCAGACCACTGCCTTGTGGCCCGGTCGTCCGCATTTGAAACAGAGTGCGCTTCGGTCCTTTTCGGACAGGCACAACGGCTTTGTGTGCCCCACCCCCATGCACCTGTAGCAGCGCAACGGAAGAGAGGCAAGAAGTTTCACATGGGCGATACTCCAACCCACGCGAATACGACTATCTTTGCATACCTTTTTGGCGGCGTCTATTGGGCACTTAAGGCGAAGAAATCTAGTGCCGTCAGCTCCTGTCATAAATTCCGACATTTTTATCTTCTGCTCGGAGCAGCCACCCGTAGCCGCTATTTCTGCGGCAACTTCGTCTTTGGTGACAGTATCGTCGAAGCCCGAGATCTGTATGCCGACCGTCAGTTCCGGACGCTTGATGTCCGCCACCTCCTTCAACACTTGGCTCAGTCTTTCAGCAAGGGCGTCAGCTTTAACGCCGCTTGTGTCCTGCACCTGCAGTACTCGTGCGCCCGTCTGAGACACCTTCACTTGGACCCCTTCCGGTATTCCAACCTCCGCTAAAGAGACCTCCGCTCTGGCTTTTGCCATTACTCCGGCATAAGTAACTCCTCTTGCCTCCGCTTCAGGCAGAAGGGTCAGTACCACTGCTGTTGTACTGGGAGGAGCTAGTTCTCGTCTTGTACGGGAAGGCTTTGTCTTCGTCTTCTCCTTTGCAGGCTTCTCCTGTCTCTCTTCAGGCCTTACTGGTGCAGAAGCCTGTTTCCTCTTTTTTCGTCCCACGACCTCCGTCCAAGGTCTATCGGGAGCATCTGTAGGGCCTGAATCCTTCATCGTTGCAGGCGCTTCACCTCCATTCTTCCGGTGCAAAACGGGTGGACTCGTCTGTTGGGCGCTTGGATTGCGCCTCTCAAAAGCCTCCAGTCGCACGTCCATTGCTCTCGTCATGCGATCAAGGAGCGAATTCTGCAGCTCCTCCACTGCGGTCTTTATCATACCGCTTACTTCAGTGGCCTGGAAGGGTGGCGGGTGGCTTTCCCGTTCCTTTTTCAAGGTGTCTACCTCCCTCGTCAGGATCTCGATCTGCTTCTTGGCATCCGCGCACTCCGTCACCACTGAGCGATTTACCTCCACGCATACCTTCAGATGTCCGATGTTAGTCTCCTCACAACGTAACGCTTCGTCAAAACTAGCTTCCGCAGCATCGACTACCTTTTTTAGTGATGTCATCATAAAATTGACAAAATGAGTCATCCTGCCAAATTCCTCTTTGGATACCCTATGTACTTGAGCATCCCTCATTTCCATTGCAGTCGCCTGAATTCCTTCGACAATCTTGGAAAGCTTTACCGGCACAAACTGCTTAACGAGCAGAGTTTGGCCATCGCTCTCCGATTTCACGTCCTCGGCTGCTGTTTCTTCTTCACAACTCATCTTTTCTACCGTCTTATTGGCACTGTTTACTCGACACTGTGCGCTGTCCTTCTCACCTTCAACGTCAAAAGTTTTGGATTTTAATGTACTCATATTTAGTCCCACGATTGTGGGGGAAACATCAGGTCGACCCAGGCAGAGACCCCTGTACCTGGGCAAGCTTAGGATTATCGAAACAGAGGGGCAGCCGGTCCCCTGCTCCGTTGCCGCGTGATGACTGACTACCCGCCAGCCATTCACCCCCTCGCCGCACGACAAAAAGCTTGGGGTTGGGGATTTTTTATTGAGGTTGTCTCCTCGCGAGGCCACCCAACTAAGGGCAGCCTCACCGGCCCTAAGACGTGACTAGGTCACCGGTTTTGCCGACGGTTGGCCATAAATGACCAGTCCGTCGATTGCGGCACCGCAACCGAACGAACCCGCCGCCCACGCTCGCACCGCCGCTTCCCGGAATGTCCAGGGCGCCGGCCGAGCTCGAACCACGCCGCCGCTACCCAGAGTACGTCTGGGACGCCGGCGTGGAGCCTACACCACCCGCAAAAAAGCGAGACAGGACAGAGCTGTCCCCGCCAGGTAATTTTTTTCTGAGGTTTTCTTCCTCTCGGCCCCCATCCGTTGAGATGGCGGCCCTCGGTCCCGCACTGCGTACGGGGTAACGAGTTAGACAGCACCAGAGCAGAACTGGCGCCGTCTCCACCCGCCAGACTATTCGCCACCACCGCAACTTAGCGGTGGCGCCCAGGGTGCACCACGAGGAGGTTGTCTGGCACGCACCCCAACCTAACCTAACCTAACCTAACCTAACCTAACCTAACCTAACCTAACCTAACCTAACCTAACCTAACCTAACCTAACCTAACCTAACCTAACCTAACCTAACCTAACGGGGCGCTGGATGTTGGCCTCCCCGCGGCGCGCCCTGGAAACGGACTAGTACACGGTAACGCAGTGTCTAGTACCGGCTAACAACATCCCTTGCGATCAACTGTGACCATTGCGCAAGCAGCTAACAAGATGTCTGACTACGACGAAGACTTTGTTAACCAATTTATGCCTGGCGGGGCTCACTGCCCCGTTTCGGACTATGAAGATGATGAAGGTGACCCTGTGGCCACTGGGCCATTTGCGAAAATCAAGACGAACGTAGAAGAAGTGATTAACTTAATTCAGGCCAGTCCGAAGGGCTTGACGAAGGCTCAGAAAGCTCGTGTTATCCAACTTTGTCAAATGACAATTACCACCTGCTATGCTAGCTCCACGAAAACACCTACTATGGAGACCCAACCAACTAGCAAGACGGAAACAAACACCACCTCTGCGACTTCGCCATCCCTCACTGTTGAAAACATCTCGGAAATTGTACGCACCTCCATTAAGGAAGAGTTAAAGAATTACCCAATGTTGAATCAGAAACCTATTGATCCTAGACCTATGTCCTATGCGGCAATCGCTTCGAAATCTAGTGAGAAAAACGCAAGACCATCCGCGAAAACTAATCTTAGCTCGGCTTCTAAGCCAGCAATTATTGTGTCCCACACTAAAGAAACTGCCACTCGTGAAGAAACCATCCGAAGTTTTCGCTCTGCTGCGAACTTCAAATCTCTAAACTTTGCCCCTTCTAAAGTTCAGTCGCTTTCCAAGCAGAAGTTTCGTATTGAGTTCGACACTGAAGAACAGAAGTCCGAAACTTTAAAGCGGCTGAGCAAGGACCCAAACCTTAGCGCAGAAACTGCACGAAAATTAAGACCCATGGTGGTTCTTAAGGGAATTGCCAAAGATACTCCCAAAGACGAATTAACCTCCTTGATTCTCCAGCAAAATCCTAACGTGAAAGCTGCAACAAAAGAAGACAATGATATTTCTTTTAAATTTGAACGCAAGAACCGGAACGATAACTTATACAACGCTGTCTATATTGTGACTCCAGCAGTTTTCCATGCGATGCTCCAACAACAAAAAATCAACGTGGACTACCAGAGAGTACACGTTGAGGAATTCAGTCCTTTCCTGCAATGTTTCAAGTGCCTGCAATTCGGGCACACAAAGAGCAAATGTTCTGTGAAGGTCGAGACTTGTTCTCATTGTGCAGGATCGCATGATGTGGAGCAATGTCCGACCAAAGAAGACCCAAAGAAATCCGTGTGCACGAATTGCAAACACACAACGAGAGATTTAAGGGTAAGGACAATACCCAACATCGAGCAACATCTACTAAATGTCCTCGCGTGAAAGCAATGTTAATTAAAGTTCAGCAGCGCATTGATTACGGCACCGAAAACACTCTGTAAATAACTTACTATTGTCTTCTGATATTTTCTGTAAAAAATTAATACCCTTCATAATCAAATATTATTCCTTTTTTCACTGATACCATTTTGTCAACAACTTAATAATATTCTTCTAACAATCCATTTATATAAATAACTCAATCATCATAAAATTCAATTTTGTAACCGAGGGTGGCAAAGTCGGAACGATCGTATCAAATAGCGATGTCCGGCTTTGTCGCCTACCAGAAATGAAACAACTAAACTAGTGTTGATTAAGTAAACCCATTTTGTAAACAAAATAAAATTATAAAAAAAAAAAAAAAAAAAAACCTAACCTAACCTAACCTAACCTAACCTAACCTAACCTAACCTAACCTAACCTAACCTAACCGGGGCGCTGGATGTTGGCCTCCCCGCGGCGCGCCCTGGAAACGGACTAGTACACGGTAACGCAGTGTCTAGTACCGGCTAACAACATCCCTTGCGATCAACTGTGACCATTGCGCAAGCAACTAACAAGATGACTGAATACGACGAAGACTTTATAAACCAGTTCATGCCTGGCGGGGTTCACTGCCCCGTAACGGACTCCGAGGATGATGGAGACCCCGTGGTCTATGGACCTTTTGTGAAAATCAAAAACAACGTGGAAGAGGTGATGAATCTTATCCAATCAAGTCCGAAGGGCCTGACGAGAGATCAGAAGGCTCGTATTACTCAACTGTGCCAGATGACGATCACCACTTGTATTGCCAGCTCAACTAAACCTTCCAAGGAGAAGACACCCACCTCCGTTGCAACAACACCTGCAGACCCCTCCAACGTGTCTTCTAACCTCACTATAGAGAACATCTCCGACATTGTCCGCTCCACCATCAAAGAAGAACTCAAAAACTACCCCATTCTCAACCAGAAACCTGCTGAAACAAGACCTCTGTCGTATGCTGCAATAGCATCCAAATCGAAAGAAAAAACCACTCCATCTACAACACCGATTTCTAAACCCGCCATCATTGTATCTCATGTTAAAGAAGACGCCTCACGTGAAGAAACTATTAAGACCTTGCGTTCTGCAGCCGACTTCAAAACACTTAAGTTCGCCCCATCTAAGGTCCAGTCGCTTTCAAAACGCAAGTTCCGAATCGAATTCGATTCGGAGGAGCAGCGTTCCGTCACATTAAAGCGACTGGATGAAGATCCTAACATCAACGCCGAAATTGCGAAGAAACTGAAGCCTATGGTGGTGCTCAAGGGCATCTCCAAGGAAATTCCCAAAGAAGACCTCAAACATCTCATCCTGCACCAGAATCCCTCCATCTACGCAGCAATTAAAGAAGAGAGCGACCTCAACTTCAAGTTCGAGCGGAAGAATCGCAACGAAAAGCTGTACAACGCCGTCTATATTGTCTCTCCAACCGTCTTTCGTGCCATAATTGATCTCGGTAAGATCAACATCGACTACCAACGTGTACACGCCGAAGAGTTTAGTCCCTTCCTTCAGTGCTTCAAGTGTCTGCAGTTCGGACACACGCGAAACAGGTGCTCTGCTCAAGCCGAGACATGTGCTCACTGCGCAGGCGCGCACGACCTCGAGAAATGTCCGGCTAAGGAAGACGCCAAGAAGTCCGTGTGTCTTAACTGCAAGACGCACAATGATCGCTTTAAAGGAAGAGACAACACTCTACACCGCGCTACTTCAACCAAATGCCCTCGTGTTAAAGCCATGCTTATTAAAGTACAAGAACGAATCGATTATGGCACGGAGAGTGGCACTTAGTTTACTTATATAATCTCAGTTCTCTTGTAAAATCATTGTAAAACCAGTATCTTTTTCAGTAATTAACTTAAATTTTAGTTTCAGTAACTCCATCTAATTGTTAACTAATAATTGTAACTCTGTGTAAACAAATTTTTTTTTTTTTTTTTTGTGCATAAGTATTTAATTATATTTCTACATCTCGATGTATCAGAGGGAGACAAAGTCGGAACTATCGTATCAAATAGCGATGTCCGGCTTTCTCGCCCACCAGGAATGAAACAACTTAACTAGTGTTAATTAAGTAAACCCACTTTGTAAATAAAATAAGATTAATAAAAAAAAAAAAAAAAACCTAACCTAACCTAACCTAACCTAACCTAACCTAACTTGGACTACTTTTTTGCTTATATCTTTTGCATTTATTATTTGACACTCGTTATTTTTTGCACTCAATTAGTACTCAGCGCGGCGCTTGTTTTGAGTATACAAGTGCGTCTGTAGCGGGTATTTTGAGTATTTTATCTCACTTTTCATTTTTAAAATTTTATTATTTTGTTTTATCAATAATTAATTTAACATAGATTTTAGTAGTGTAACTTTTGCTGATTATTGTTGATCTCATAAAGGTCTATTTGTTGTAACTTTGTTATACTCGTAAGTTCAATAGTTTTTGAAATATTTCATAACCTAACCTGTAATGTAATCTAAACCTAACTTTTTAACTTTTTCATAAATCTCTTACACAACTTGCATATCAGGACTGCAGTTTTACTCTTAAAACTTGCTATTCAGTGGGTCTCACCCGCTCCATGTCCATTACTAAACGACAGTCACTTATTTTCAAAAATCTGGCTGATCATATTAATCCAAAATGAAAGCCACACGCTCTACCAAACGTAACGCCGCAGCTGCGACTGTGGCTACGTCTAATGCCATGAGCTGGAGGAGGATGTCCTCCAAGAGCTCACCAACCAAAACACCTCCCTCCCAACCTGATCCTGATCCCAGCCCATCACCTCCTTTTGCGTCCCCCACCGGCTCTGTTATCAATCTGGCGGTGCCCGAACCAACCAAACCAACCGTCTCGGCAGAGCCTGAAACCATAATAGAGCCCATTAACATTAACAATTGCACCCCACTCGAAATAGTACTTAAAGCTTCCGAAGACATAATTCAACACATTAACTTAAACAAAAGCGTTACCAAAAAGAGTAAGGATGCCATAATCTCACTTGCTAACTTAATAAAATCCCATGCTCAATCCATCCCGAATCCTGTAGCCCCCACCCTAACTAAATCTTCACCTCACCCAAACCCAAACCTAACTGAAGAAATCGCCTCTTGCGTCAAACGGGAGGTTGCAAGCTGCGTTAAGGCAGAATTTACTCTTCTTAAAAAAGAACTTTCCGCAAATGTTACAGCCCCCAAACCAAAAACTTATGCAACAGTTACCAAAACCCCCAACATTAACACCCCTCCCACTACTCAAGAAACAACTAATAAAACTAGTAATCCTGCTCTGATTATCACTGTGCCCTCAGCAAAAAACAAACAAGAAGCCATAACTAAATGGCACAAAAGCATAACCTTCAGAAATGTTACATACGCACCCGCTAAATTCCACGCCATAACAAATAATAAACTCAAGGTCGAATTCGACAACAACGAACAGTGCAAAGAGACACTCAAACGCCTTGAAACTAGCTCCGACGTCGACGCTGAAGTCGCAAAACAACTAATGCCAATGTTTGTTCTGAAGGGCATACCAAGAACCATCCCCGCTGATGAGGTCCCTGACATTATTATCCACCAAAATGATGCCCTCAAGAACTCTCTAACCACAACAAATGCTGAACTCACTCCTTGCATTACCCTGAACAATAGGAATCCAAACCTGTACAACTACGTTTTCAAAGCCTCACCACAAGTCTGGCATGCTGCCATTAACGCCGAAAGACTTAATGTCGACCACCACAAAATACACGTCTCAGAACATTCCCCGTTGCTGCAGTGCTTCGACTGTTTGAAGTTCGGACATACTCGCACTAAATGCCCAAACAAAATAAAATGCTGCAGTCATTGCTCCCTAGAAGGACACATCTTCAAAGACTGTCCCAAGAAGAGTGACAAAACCGTTATCAAATGTCTAAACTGTCACGTACATAACCAAAAAACAAAAGGAACCTCTAATACCTCCCATGCAGCCACTTCTAGCAATTGTCCAGTCAGAATAGCTTATAATACCCGACTAACTCAAAGAATCGACTACGGTTCCAAATAAACTACTAACAATAATACTTATCTCATTGAATAAACAACAAACAAAATGAGCTCTCAAAATTTTCACAAAATGATACAACCAACTCATAAAACTTTAAATAAACTAATTAAAAACCTACAACATAATAAAATCGTATTACATACGAAGTGTACATCGAAAGCACAGACTATGTAATAAGGAACTATAACTTCTAGTCTAATAAAAAAAAAACCTAACCTAACCTAACCTAACCTAACCTAACCTAACCTAACCTAACCTAACCTGGACTATTATTGTGTAAATATCTTTTGTAACTTTAACCCGATTGATGTTTGTTTTTGCACTTAATTAGAACTCAGCGCGGCGCTTGTTCTGAACATACAAGCGCGTCTGTGGCGGGCTTATTGAGTGATTTATTTCACTTTTAGTTTTTAAGAATTTGTAAATTTATTTTATTAATAATTAATTTAACATATCGCACTTACGGTGCTACAACGTCACTTATGCAATTTTTGTCAAAATTGATCTGAGTATGAGAAAAAATAACTAATGTACCACTTTACTTGGTGGATTATTGTCGCTTGTGTAGTGCGTATACTTTCCGCGTGAGGGCAGTTGTGTCGTTATGGTTAAGGCGCGAATTTAGCCGCCACTAGGAGAAAAAACGTTTGATTGGTCAGTTGCGCACGGCGCCCCGCACGAGTAGCAGTCTCCTGGAGCTACAACGGCACTAAGGTAATTGTGACAATTTATTTTTATGCTTTTGGAGCAATAACGACACTTAACACTGTTGTGACATTTGTTTCTTGGAATAAAAAAGACACTTGTGTACATAGTGACGTTTTTTCACCAATTTTTATATTTTATAGTATAACGTTTACGTTCGTTTAACAATTGTGACAATGTTCCTCCAGTATAGTAAGGTTTAATGTTTTTTTTTTGTATAAATAAATTGCCTTGTAACAGTAATGACGTTATTGCTTCAAAATGTTATTCGTTTCGCATAAAACATTTTTTAATAACCAAAGCAGAGCAAATCCTCTAGTTTCAATGCTTGCTGAATGTTGCCAGTCAGCTGTCACTTAAAAAGTTTGTTATTTAAACCAATTCTGCCACTAGATAGTTCTTGTGGCAGAATTGGTTTGGTTTAGATTCCCAGACGTCATCGTAATTAAATGTTTTTTTTTCGATATGTAGTTGATGGTACTTAATTATAATTTCACTTTATGTCAATACTTTTGTTGGTCGATCATTTGTTTTGTTTTAACACTTGTTGTTTGTTTGTTATCATTTTTTTTTTATTCGTTTCTTTTCAGACCCAAAATGAACCATCGCAGCAAAAACCTTGTGCTACTTGCACTTTCAAGCGGCAGTCAAAACTCAGTCGAAGTGCAGGCTTTAGCTCACAATGCTACAAGGTTCGAGCAACACGTGCAACATTCAGAACAAGAAAATACAGTATCTCATCATACAAACTCCGAGAATGAAGCAGCACCAGATAAACCAGCAACAACAACTTCAGAGCAGGATAATACCACTTTAGAGAACCCCAGTAACTCTCCGTCTATTTTAGTTGACACTATTTTAGTTGGCAATGGATCGAATGAACTAGATAATACTGTGTTCCCAACACGCGATTTCTCCGGCACTGATTCCGGTGATGAATACAGGCCTGGCCCCCGTACAAGGTCATCTTCATCCAGTAGCTCCAGTAGCAGTTCCAGTAGTAGTTCCAGTTGCAGCTCAAGTAGCAGTTCCAGTGATTCTCCAGCTGACAATAATAATTCTAATAATGAGAGCCTTGTTCACGAGCATAACCAACTAGCGGAACCTATAACTAAATCAAAAGGCAAAAAACGAACTCGTAATCCAACAACCTGGAAAAAGAATCTTGCTAAGCGTTTGAAAAACTCTGGTCAAGGTTATATCTCAGCAAAATCTAAAAAAGTAAATCCAGGCAAAACAATGGGACCTCCATGTACAGCTAAATGTCGGTTGTCATGTGCTTCAAAATTTACTGAACACAAAAGGACGGAAATATTCGAGTCTTACTGGAAGTTGGGAACTGTAGAAAGGCAACGGGATTTTTTAAATGCTTGTACAAGAACACTAAAATGTGCTTACCGCCGCATAAAGACCAACAAAATGTACGACAGAAAAGAAAACACTGCATATTACTTGCTTAATGACAATCAAGATATCCGCGTCTGTAAAACTTTTCTGATCAACACTTTGGGTATCACACAACGGATTATACGGACTGTTATCGATGGCAAAGCACGAAATGACGGTTTTATTCCACTTGATCGAAGAGGAAAACACGGAAAACAATGTAAATTGCAACCTGAAGTCATACAAGCCGTAAAGGATCATATCCAATCAATTCCAAAGGTTGAAAGTCACTATCTCAGGGCTAATACTAGCAGAGTATTTATCGATGGGGGGTTGACAGTCGCAGAATTGCACAGAAATTATTCGGAAATTCAGAAGCAACAAAATAAGCCTATTGTAAACTACGATGCCTACTCACGGATTTTCAACCAAGATTTTAATATTGGATTTTTCAAACCCAAAAAAGATCGTTGCGATGAGTGTGAAGCATACGAAAATGCATCTGAACTAGAAAAGAATAAATTACGTGACAGCTACAAGTTACATCAGGAGGAAAAAAGCTTAAGCAGACTTCAAAAAGACAGGGATATGAAAAAGTGTCATGAACCTGACACCAACACGATTGTTTTCACCTATGACTTACAAGCAGTGTTACCCTGTCCTGTTGGCAAATCAAGTTCTTTTTACTACAAATCTAGACTAAACTGTTATAATTTAACAATATCTAATGCAAACAAGCAAGAAACAACCTGTTATTTTTGGCACGAAGGCTTGGGCAATAGAGGAGCCATCGAAATAGGATCGTGTGTATATAAATACCTGGAGAATATTTCACTGGAAAATCCTGACTGCGATATAATTATTTACTCGGACAATTGCTGTGGCCAACAAAAGAATAGATTCGTGTTTGCGATGTATTATTATGCAGTGAGTAAGTTCAATATCAACTCCATTCAACATAACTTTTTGATTCGAGGTCATACGCAAAATGAAGGCGATGTAGCGCATTCGGTTATTGAAAAAGCTGTAACAAGAGCTAAAAATGCTGGATCAATTTATGTTCCTGACCAATATATATCTCTGATTCGTGGAGCTAAGAAGACTGGTAAATCATTTGTGGTAAAAGAATTGAATTACGATGATTTCCTTGACTTGAAGTCACTTGAAGAAAACATGAACTTTAATATGGCGAAAAATTTAAACGGAGATGTAATCAAAACTGGTGACATTAAAAGCATTAAATTCATAAAGAATTGCGAAAATTACCAATATAGAACCACTTACAAAACTGAAAACTGGGAGGAAGCAAAAGCTATAATTCAACCAAGAGGAAAAAATTTACGCGGAAATAGAGGTAACGCTCGAAGAATAGACGAAATTCCCTTGAAGCAAGCTTACACTTCAAAAATACCAATTACAGAACGCAAAAAGCGTGATTTATTGCAATTAGTGGAGGCAAATATAGTGCCAAGATACTATGAAAGTTTTTACAATGATCTCATTTAATTTTTAGTATTTCTAATATTCTATAAAGCCACATTTCCACTTGCAGGAAAAACAATTTTATTGAAACCGTAACGTTAAAGACTCTTTAATTTTGCTGGGCAATGTGGCAATTATTATAAGCTTTTTATTTTTTTAGGATATTTACCAAATTATTACGTAATAATGATAATTAGAGATAAGTAAAGTATTTGTTGATTAACGTTGATTATAGCGTAATAATTATATTGAAATACCATACGGGTGCAATTACTATGATAAAAAAGTCTACGCATAGTTACAAACGCAGCGTTAAAAACCTGATTATCCTAGAAACTTGCCAATTATTCTACGTTTTTGATTTTTAAGAGTGTTTACCCAATAAGTAAGTGCCAAAAATAATTATAGTTATAGATAAGTAAAATAATTTGTAATTGTTTGCTATTGTTGATTACTGCATAATTATGTATGTTAATACAAGACTGATTTTACACAAAATGTTGCTAAAATATTTCCTAATTGTTAGTGAAAAGATGACTGTGATTAAAAAGTCTGATTAACAGTAATGTTCTATGTAGGCATAAGAAAGTTTGTTATAATTTGTTGCTACTTTAATTAATAAAACTTTTAAAAAGTATGATTTCGTATTTTGATTGTTAAGACACAATGGCCCAGTTAATTGCTTATCTAGTGCCATAACGTCACTTCTGGGAGGGTTGTAAATTTAAAACTTTTATATTTTTTTATAACAAAATTGTAAGATGTTTATTTTTACTTTGATATAAAGTTTAAAGTTGAACTTTTAATATAACTAGTTATTTTTTTTAGTTAAGAAGAACTATACTTTATAACAGGAGGTCGAATTTTCCAACGCTTCTCCTGAAAAATTACATCATTTGCAGAAGTGACTTTTTAGCACCGTAGGTGCGATATGTGTTAGCTGCATAATTCTTGCCGCTTATGCTTAACTTCATTAAGTTCTATCTGCTGTATTTTTGTTTATAGTTGTATACATAATAGCTGCCGAAATTTTTCTTAACCTAACCTTGGACCTAACCTAACCTAACTTTTAGACGATTTTCTCTATAATTTACTTGACTTTCAATATAAATAAACAGTTCTTGCTTTAAAACACACTCCACTACGGGCCCTACCCGTTTCATATCACACTTTTGTAATAGTCAACTCAGGTCCAAAGATCTAGGCGATTACAAAAACTTGAAAACCTAACTCTAACCTAACTGCTCTAAAATGTCTGGAAACAATTCCCCTGTTTCTTCAAACACTTCTACGCCCAGGAAGACTAGATCCTGGACGAAGAGAACTCTATCAGAACTGGAGAGATGCATGAGCCCAGCTGAGGAGTATTTTTCCCGACCCCGAATTCGACGAAAACTACGGGGAGCTGAGAGATTCACCCACCCCACCCACTTCACCCACACCTCCACTTATACTTGACACAATGGATCAAACCCTGACCACCACTACCTTCTCAACTCCCCTCGGACCGGATCCTCCAAACATTCCACCTAGAGAAGAAGAAGTTGTAGCAACTCCCGAGCAGATATCTCGGCTCAATGGAATGTTCGAGAAACGAGTCAGCGATTTAAAGGACGATGTATCTAGGAGTCTCCAACGCATACTCGGCTGGCTGCACAAAGATAAGTCGCTTACGAAGCAGAATAAGTTAAAGATTGACGCCGAGTGCAGTTTCAGAACCTTAAAAATGTGCTCGACGAATGCCGGCTCGACCGCAGGGGCTTAGACCCTTTGGCCGGCGGACCAGTCGACGCACATTCTTTAGGTAGCTCCCTAGATATTACGGTAGTACCCGTCCCACTATCTCAACCCACCCCCAGCGCAGTCCGCAGACCTGCGATCCCAGCTGAAACACCATCTACAGCTGTAACTGTTGGCCTCACCCGCCAGGACGTGGTGGAGGCAGTTAAGGAGGCATTCAGATCCGACCTCCGCAAGGACTTCTGCGCTGATCTTAAGGAGGCGCTCACTCAAGAGACTAAGCGCGCTCAGCGCTCTCAACCCCCGGTTGCACAACCAGCCCTCCCGGTTCACTCTGGCGAGCCTAGAATAACGAGATCCTACGCTCAGGCGGCCGGGGAAGCCCCCTGCCCTAGCACCTCTAGGCAGGCCACCGGAAGCACTGTAAGGCCCACCTCCACTCAACATGAGCGCTTACCCACTCGGTTCCCTCAGCAGGACCGACCACCCGCGCGACTCCTACAACAGGATCGACCACCCGCGCGTACCCTTCAGCAGGAACGACCTCCCACGCGGGTGCTCGACAAGCACCTAAGGAACACCACGCCCCGGATACTTGTCTCGAACATCAGTAGGCTGTCCAAGGGGAAGTTCCGCGTTGAGCTGGACCGTAATGAAGAGGTCGAGACTGCTGTTGCTCGAATCAACACAGACGCTGTCGCCAAGGCTGAGCCCGAAAGGAGCATCTTGCCAAGAATCATCCTCAAGGGCGTCAGCAAGAACCTGCCTCGTGAGTCTCTCGCTGCCACCCTTGTGGATGACAATGAGGAGCTCCGGGAAGCCCGTCGCGACGGCGATCTCAAACTCCTTTTTGTACGTAACAACCGCAACCCCAATCTGTATAACGCTGTTCTGTCAGTTTCTCCGGAAACCTGGCAGAAAATCAAACTCCTCCCACGTCTTCGCACCGGATATCAGAAGGTGCATATGGAAGAGTTCTCTCCATTTGTTCAGTGCCGCAAGTGCGCGCAGTTTGGCCACACGCACACCAGATGCTCCGCCACCCAAATCTGCGCCCACTGCGGCAGGACTGGACACGACGAACCCCATTGTGATTCTAAGAAACTAAAACCATCATGCACCAACTGCACCAGCTATAACGCTAAATTCAAATTAAGCCGCGGAACTGACCACTCCATTTTCTCTATCACTTGCCCCAGAGTCCTCAGTATGAGAAACCGAATCTTAAATAAAATCAACTATGGTACAACCACGCAACAATAGATTAACGCAACAATTCCTAGTTAACAATTTGTTTCTAATCAGTTCCAATTCAATCAAATTCTCTCATTGATTCGTTTTAATAACACCACTACTTCGTTTTATAAATTTCATACTCAACATGTATCGAATAAATGGAACACAATCGTCGCCACTTGGCATCCCACAAATTACTCACATCTATCACTTCCTTCCTTTCCTGTCTTTTCTATACTCTATCTTTCCTTTCTTTCAAAAATCCGTCCTCTACCCTTCTTCTACTCTCTTCACCCTGAGGGCCAACCGAAATGCACGGAAATGGATTTTCGGTTCCGATGGGTGAAAAATTTGATTAAATTTCGGTACTACGCCCTGTACTGATCTACTTGAATTGCCCAACATACTATATTTCAATATCAAACATCTCTTAAACCAATACCACAAATTCGGAAAATATAGTTTTTCAAAAAAAAAAAAAAAAACCTAACCTAACCTAACCTAACCTAACCTTTTTTTTTTTTTTTTTTTTTGACGCTGTGGAAATGCGTTAGGCGCATTCAACTGCCGTCCGGGAGAACGACAGGATATGTGGGACTCACCCCGCCTGCCCGTGATCCCACCCAGCCCCTAGTGGGCTCGATGGGACCTCGGGAGGGGGGCATACCCACCAAAACCACAGCGGTGCTCCCTCAACGACCTGTCGCTGACAGACCCTTAAATGACACCGGATCATTTAAAGGTGTGTCAGTGGTCGGGTAAATCCACGGGAAATTGAAATATTACTACTACCGCGGACCCGACGGTTAGCATCTGTTACCGGATCAAAACTCGTTGAGATGTTCTGGGGCACATCAGAACATCCCTTACATCGACAGAGACCTGTGCAATGCGGTTCCGGGCTCTCCCGCACCCGAACCCGCAGGTCTCCGAAGGAGGAAGAGGGGTAATACCGACCTTCCCAACCTACCCCACTTCCTCCCCATTCTCCTCTCCGCCTTCTGCGGACCATCACGAACTCTGACATCTATATTATCATTCTTCCATGTCATTTTCCGACTCTGATAGTGCCGGATCTCGCACCACAGGCTGAGCAGTCTGATTTTGAGCGGGCTCTTTGCCCCTGACGACAGGAGGACTGCATCTCCTGCCTCCCATGACATGCCCCGAGGGGCTGCGCGCTTCCGCGCATACGGCGCAATGCGGCTCGGTTTTCTTACACGCAGCTGCTTTATGTCCTTCTTTCCCGCAGCGGAAACAAAGTCCACTGCGGTCTATTCTTGAGGGGCATAAATATCTTGTATGCCCAACACCCAAACATCTATAGCACCGCATTGGTCGCGGTGCAAGGACTTGAATTCGAGCGATGCTCCAACCAACTCGGAGGCGACAATCTTGCCCAATCTTTTTTGCAGCTGCAACCGGACATCGAGCCAGCGCAGTGCCACCACCACCAATCCCTGGACGAATTGCTCCAACTTTAACATGCCCAGGTAAACATTCACCTTTTTCAGCAATAGCTTCAGCTACTTCGACTGGGGTTACAGTGTCATCTAACCCCAGGATCCTCAGGTCAGCCGTTTTAGAGGGCCGGTCAATTCTAGCGATGTCCGCCAGCACTTCCTTAAGTCGGTTGGCTAGCTGATCGGCCTTGGCACTGTTTCCATCGCCGGGCACTTCTATTTTCCGAGCTCCAGTTGCAGTAACCCGAATCTTAACACCTCCTTCAATTCCCAATTCTGGGAGACTAAACGAGTCCTTCGCCCTTTTTAACATCTGAGCATAGGATACTCCTCTCTCTTTTGCTTCTGGCTGCAGAGTCAGAATCACAGCCGAAGTACGAGGTACTCTGAGTTTTACCCCCTTTTTCTTCTTCTTAGCCGCCTTTGGTCTTACTGGCGGCCTTCTGTCTCTTGTCGCAGCTGGAGTGGGCTGCGTTGCCGGTCTTCTAGGCGCACTTGTCTCGGACCTTGATGCCTGTGTGTCACCGTCCGTCCTCAGTCTACCCCTACGGTAAGTCGCGGTTAACCACTGATTACCGGAGGCAGGCGCTGGCTGTGAGTGTGTGGTGCCAGCAGCTGTAGTCCTTGGATTTCGGACTGTCATCTCGGGTGCGTCTGAAATGGGTGTCCTTGACCTTCTATCTGCCGCGAGGGGTGGTCGTCGCGTTTCAGGAGGAGGAAGTCGATCCGCTAGGCCTTTCAGACGCGCACTAAGCATAGTGCCAAACGACGTCAAGAAAAATTTCTTCAGGTCTTCAATAGACTCTTGGTCTAGAATCGGCTGTGCCCGCGCAGAGTCAGGACGTTCCCTGGGTGGGGATTTTCTTCTTGTTAGGGTTTCCCGTAGGTCAACCATCTCACCACGTAGCAGCTCTACCTGACGCTGCAGGCGTGTGTTCTCGACTTCAAGCCGGCGAACTTCATCCGACATAGAACGCTCCGCCAGATTGTACACCGCGCGCTTAATCGCAGTCGTGGCATTCTTCATCGAGTGGATGATAGAGCCCTTCAAGTTTTTGCTCTTTCTAATGGCTTCAAGAATGTTCTCGATCTCCTTGAGCGCACAATCTCTCACGTAATCCGGCTCTTCCCGGTCTTCATTATTTTCAGGGTGGTTGCCCAAATCCGAATAGTCCCAGTTTAGCTGGTCAGCATCTGTTTCCTCTCTTACTGGCCTAGGGGAATCTTGACTTGCCCTACGACGTGCTTCATTATTCCGTCGAAGCCAGTCCAAGTCTTCTGGTGACAAGTTAGACATGCCATCATCCACAAATTCAGTGACGCCTTCTTGTCTCCGAATATCTTCCTCAAACGCTGCGAGTTCTTGCCGGCTGAGCTCATTCCTGGCCCACAAGGGGCCACCAGCCGAGCTTGGCGCCGGCGATGCCCGCTGCACTTCTGTTCCACGGGTTGCAGAATCCCTTCTCAAAGTTGATGAACTTGCTACATCTGAGTCATCACCAGAATCGATGATATTCCGATCGATTTTTCGCTTCCTCCTAAATCGCGGCGACGATGCCGAGTCAGAAGCATCATCCTCTACTCCCGTTATATTCTTGGCACTGTTTAAACGCGGACTCTGTGCTTTGTCCTGTTGGCGGTAGCTGCCCCCCCCCAGAGAACGAGGGGCTGACAGCAGCAGGTGCTGCTGTGGGGGATTCTCTTCCCGTAGAACGGTCCGTACCCCCCTGGGGTAATACTTTTTTACTATTCGCCTTCATTGTTTGTTCAGTCCTTTTTGAGGGGTAAGGTCCCCTAAGGAAGGTAATTTTTTCAGAGGTTGTCTTCCTCGCAGCCCCCACCCCGAAAGATGGCGGCCCCCGTTCCTGCACTACGCACAGGGCTACGGGTTTGGCCGACGGTGGCAGAAGCCATGTCAAGCAGCCGTAAACGACCACAGGACCCGCCGCCCATCAGAGGTTCTCTGAAGCCCCCTCCACATCTCAACTACCGCTACCCAGGATGCCCAGGACGCTAGTCGAGAAACCTCGGGTTATTTTTTTAAGAGGTTTTCTTCCTCGCAGCCCCCATCCAATAGGATAGCGGCCCTCGTTCCCGCACTACGTACGGGATTACGAGCTAGACAGCACCAGACAAAAACTGGAGCCGTCTCCACCTTGCCAGACTATTAGCCACCACCGTAATAAAAACGGTGGCGCCCAGGGTGCACCACGAGGAGGTTGTCTGGCATAGCACCCCAACCTAACCTAACCTAACCTAACCTAACCTAACCTTTTTTTTTTTTTTTTTTTTTTTTTTTTTTTTTTTTTTTTTTTTTTTTTTTTTTTTTTTTTTTAACCCGGGGAAAATGCCTTCGCATACCACGGGGAACACGGGGTAGTTATGTGGTGAATCCACTAAAAACCCCGGGGTGTTCCTCAGCCGTTAGTGCGACGGACTACGGGAAGACAAAGTATACTACCGCGGTCCGCCACCGGTCGTCCAAAACGGACCCGAACGAAAATTGGGAGCTCACAAGCTCCCCCAACCGGTGAGGCGCGCCAGAACACAGGGCGCGCCGTTCCACCACGAGGACCCTCGAGAGGGCTACGGAAGTTCCCCGCTTCCGTAACCCGGTCCCCTCAACTGCGGCTCATCCGGGCCTTCAACCCGCACAGAGCCCGCTGCCTCTCCGCCATCGGCTGTCTCCATTGCCTCCTCACCTCCCGATGTTAAACGTTGGGTAGGCGCCTGCTGGGCAGTCGACTTTTTCGTCTTCTTTGCTTTGGGGGGATTGCAAGATGTCCCCCCTAGCATGTGATCCGCTTTTACTCCATGCGCAGCGCACACTACGCAACGCAACGCTCTATCACAGTCTTTGGCCATATGGCCAGGAGTGCCGCACCTAAAACATAATGCACTGCGATCAACGCCAGTGCACAACGACTTAACGTGCCCTTCCTCAAAACACTTAAAGCAGCGCCTCTTTCTCTGCGGCAGTATTTCAATTCCCGCCGAAACCCATCCAACCAACAACCTCTTCTTTCCGCCCTCAGACAACTTCTTTGCTGCAGTCATTGGGCACCTCACTAGTGCAATCCCTAATCCAAAACGACTCTTCCGCACTTCTCCGACTATCACGCTGTCTTTATTACATCCACCTTGCTCAGCTACGGCCGCCTGAATATCGACTGCCTCGACCGAGTCGTCCAAGCCCGAAATGCGAAACGCGGCAGTCTTCATCGGTCGGGTCACCTCGACCATATTTGGGTCAAAGATTTCCTGTAGGCGGCTGAGTAGCTTTTCAGCTCTTTCACTGTTATTATCACCTGGCACCTCCAGGAGGCGGGCGCCAGTGGCCGCAATCTTAATCTTGAGGCCTCCTGCAACTATACTATTGTCGAGCTTCCCTTTTGCTCCAGCAAGAACTTGAGCATAGCTCACTCCTTGTTCCGTCGCCTCAGGCCGTAGTTTCAGGACCACCGCGGCCGATTTAGGCAGACGAAGCCGCACTTTCTTCTTTTTTGAAGTAGCCTCCTTCTTGTTGGGTCCCTTTTCTTGCGTTGGTGAAGGGACCTTTTTCTTCTTTTTCTTGTGTCGCACCTCTTGCCAACCTTCTTCAGTTGGGTTTTGGGAGGGTGGAACGGTCTGCGTTTCTAGTGTAGTCCCCTGTTGAGGAGTCCCTTCCGTGCTTAACTTTTTGGCTTTCTTCGCCAGTTTCTTTTCCTTTTTCGCTCCCTTCCCTTTGACTGGGGCAGGAGTTACTGCTGGGAGTTCCGACTGAGGTACAACTGGCGGCGCCGGACTAGCCGCTGGTCTCCTTCTGTCGGCTGCCAATGGCGGCCTCAAATTCTCCTCTGGTGGTAGCCGGCGACTCAGACCCTCAATACGGGCGCTAACCATAGTGCCGGCTTGTTCGGCAATTAACCGTTGGAGCTCTTCCACCGTCATATCGCCCACGGTTTTTTGCAGGCGGCGCCCACTTGTGTCCGGGGTGAGGGACAGGTTGGACGTCCCCTTTAGTTGTTCGCGAACCAACTTTAATTCATGCCGGATCGCCGCCATCTCTTCTCTCAGCCGCTGATTCTCAACTGAGATGCGAGCATTTTCCTCCTTTGCTTGTTTTAAATCAGCTATGGCCTTAACAAAACGCTCGTCCATCTGCTTGGTACAATCCGATGTATTGCGATTGTACATCTCGCCCAGCATGTCTTTTATTAGGCTTGCCGCGTCTTTCAGGGCCTTAACACTGGTGCCCTTCAGGTTTCCCGACTTCGCAGCAATCTCCATAACAGTCTCGACGCCATCCATACCGCGCGCAAGCACCTCACAGTTAGCCAGCAAGCTCGGATTCTCCAAACCGGAACCCCCTCTTGACTTAGGGGGAGGGCGAGGCTTACTGGCCGACTGCGCCAGCTCACGATCAATCTCCTGTTCAATTAACCGGAGCCGGGTAAGCTCGGCCTGGGCCTTAGAAAGCCCAACGTGCTCACCAGTGGTTGCTGGCCGGCCTCTACCACGTTTCTCTGCAACGGCGCTGACTTTCGGCGACGGTATGCCCGCTCTATCTGAGCCGTCTCCACCCGACACACTCGGATCTCGTGACCGATGGCGCTTCCGTCCGCTTGACGGCTCCATATCCACCGAATCATACGACATTTGAGAGGAGCATGACGAGCTCCGACTCCTTCCTGCTCTTACTAAACCAGTTCCAGTCAGCGACGACGACGAAGCCAAAGGTAACGGCGTTCGTGTCAGTCGTACAACTGGAACTT
>CAUWAJ010000003.1:5000-10000 GCA_963556745.1 Catoptria pinella | reverse complement strand
CATCATCATCATCATCATCATCATCATCATCATCATCATTCCCTAGCACCCCCTTTTGAACGATTGCGGAGATCTAAGAGGGACTACGTGTCTATGTTTACATAGAGACGGAAACCTTTGAGTTAGTACGCGCGAGACGGGAGCGAATGTCTCTTCGGAGGCGGCCGCTCAAATTCTGTAGGTCTCAGGAAGGTGCGGATGGCACGTAGTACTGAACCCACGGGGTGGCGGAAACCTGGGAGGTTCAGTGATCAGTGAGGATTGCTGTATCCACTCGGGTAGTACGTACATGAGTGACCGAGGGAAAGCGCAGGTGGCGCACTATTTTCCCTTGGAAACTCGAAACTCGAACGATTGCGGAAATCTAAGTGGGAGTATGCTTCTATGTTTTACATGGGGGCGGAAACCATTCAGATAGTACGCGCCAGACGGGAGCGAATGTCTCTTCGGAGATGATTGCTCGCAGACTGTGGGCCTTACAGGCTAGCGTGTCGAAGACGGAAGCCTTTTCAGGTTGTACGTCTTGGGGTCTAGGGGAAAGCGCAGGTGGTGCATACCCTAGAACCCTTTTGAACGATTGCGGAGGTCTAAGAGGGACTATGTTTCTATGTTTACATGGAGACGGAAACCTTTCAGATAGTACGCGTGAGAGGGGAGCGAATGTCTCTTCGGAGGCGGCCGCTCAAACTCAGTGGGTTTCAGGAAGGTGCAGAGGGCATGTAGTACTGAACCCGCTGAGGCAGTGGAAACCTGGGTGGTTCAGTGATCGGTGTGGATCGCTGTATTCACCCGGGTAGTACGCAACCGAGTGACCGAGGGAAAGCGCAGATGGCGCACTATTTTCCCTTGGAAACTCACAACTCGAACGATTGCGGAGATCTAAGTGGGAGTACGCTTCTGTGTCAAACATGGGGGCGGAAACCATTCAGATAGTACGCGCGAGAGGGGAGCGAATGTCTTTTCGGAGGCGGCCGCTCAAACTCAGTGGGTTTCAGGAAGGTGCAGAGGGCATGTAGTACTGATTCCACTGAGGCAGTGGAAACCTGGGTGATTCAGTGATCGGTGAGGATCGCTGTATCCACCCGGGCAGTACGCACTCGAGTGACTGAGGGAAAGCGCAGGTGGCGCACTATTTTCCCTTGGAAACTCACAACTCGAACGATTGCGGAGATCTAAGTGGGAGTACGCTTCTATGTTTAACATGGGGGTGGAAACCATTAAGACAGTACGCGCGAGGGGAGTGAAAGTCTCTCAGAGACGACTGCTCGCACATAGTGGGACTGGGATCGTGCAGACGGCACTAGTACCTAACCTACTGCGAGCGAATGTCTCTGCGAGATGGACGCTCTGAGACGTACATTCGTCTCCAATCGAATGCGGAGGCCTGTAAGGGGTTACGCGTTCATGTTTACATGAATGCGGAGACCTTCAGGCAGTACGCTATTAGTGGGTCCTGAGCGTGGGTTGGGAGGCCCCGCTCTGAGGTTTATGGACTCCAAACTAGTTAGTGCGCATCTGTGCTGTGCGCTTCCTGGTGGCTGGGAGAAATCCTTTGGGATGGCAGAAGTAGTTTCTGCATCCCGTGGTGGGCTTGCGAAAGCGAGCAACTCACTGCCTTGGTCGCGGAAGTAATGCGAAAGCGATTCCCGTAGCCTTGGCACATAGTGGGCAGAGTGCACAGCGGGTGTTTTT
Source organism: Catoptria pinella (assembly GCA_963556745.1). Lineage (NCBI taxonomy): Eukaryota > Metazoa > Arthropoda > Insecta > Lepidoptera > Crambidae > Catoptria > Catoptria pinella. The sequence continues at coordinate 8,308 of CAUWAJ010000003.1, read as the reverse complement.
TTAGTGGGTAGGCCCCCCCTTCCGGCCCCCCATTGAGCCCGCAGGGGCTGAGTGGGGGATCGGCTAGGCGGAAAGCGGTGTTGCCGGCGTTGAGTCGCTGGTGGCTTCCGTGGGAGAGTCCCACATAACTGCCGTCGCTCTCCCAGGCGACGGAGTATGCATAAGTACGCATTTTTTCATCCGTTAAAAAAAAAAAAAAAAAAAAAAAGGTTAAGTTTTGTTAGGTTAAGTTTTGTAAGTTTAAGTTTTGTTAGGTTAAGTTTTGTTAGGTTAAGTTTTGTTAGGTTAAGTTTTGTAAGGTTAAGTTTTGTTAGGTTAAGTTTTGTAAGTTTAAGTTTTGTTAGGTTAAGTTTTGTTAGGTTAAGTTTTGTAAGGTTAAGTTTTGTTTGGTTAAGTTTTGTTTGGTTAAGTTTTGTTTTATCACAGGCCTCAAAAACTGACATTTTTCAAAATGGCGGACAGGTAGGTATGATAAAAGCACATGTGATTATCTTTTTTAATACAATTCTTTCTTTAACTTACTTTCTTATTTTTAAGTTGTTTCTATTCTAAGATTAGGTTTTGTAGGTTACGTTTTGTTGGGTTAAGTTTTGTTAGGTTAAGTTTTGTTAGGTTAAGTTTTGTTATTAGAATAAACTATATCGGGATTTACACCATGTACCTGTTTATCCGATATTTCGGCGCAGTTGCATGCGCCATGGTCACGGAAGTTTTGTTAGGTTAACTTTTGTTAGGTTAGGTTTTGTAAGTTTTTTTTTTGTCATCGCTAACTACCCACAAGATCCAGATCTTTTTATATCAAAACAATCAAAAGCAGTCAATTACAAGCATTTGTGATTGTCAAAGAACCTGTGATGTCAAACATTAACCCTAAGCGGGAGACCTTGTAACGAGAAGAACCGGCAAGAAACGGGGCTGCTGTTTTTTCCGTTTTATTTCATACAGTCGTCAAATTGAAAAGTGACTTTAAAATAAAACAAATGTTTGCACAATAAATTGTTAATAGACTTTAGCAATTAATCTTCTTGCTAATAGATAAAAAAATTCTTGATAAAAAATATATATCTATCTATCTATCTATCTATCTATCTATCTATCTATCTATCTATCTATCTATCTATCTATCTATCTATCTATCTATCTATCTATCTATCTATCTATCTATCTATCTATCTATCTATCTATCTATCTATCTATCTATCTATCTATCTATCTATCTATCTATCTATCTATCTATCTATCTATCTATCTATCTATCTATCTATCTATCTATCTATCTATCTATCTATCTATCTATCTATCTATCTATCTATCTATCTATCTATCTATCTATCTATCTATCTATCTATCTATCTATCTATCTATCTATCTATCTATCTATCTATCTATCTATCTATCTATCTATCTATCTATCTATCTATCTATCTATCTATCTATCTATCTATCTATCTATCTATCTATCTATCTATCTATCTATCTATCTATCTATCTATCTATCTATCTATCTATCTATCTATCTATCTATCTATCTATCTATCTATCTATCTATCTATCTATCTATCTATCTATCTATCTATCTATCTATCTATCTATCTATCTATCTATCTATCTATCTATCTATCTATCTATCTATCTATCTATCTATCTATCTATCTATCTATCTATCTATCTATCTATCTATCTATCTATCTATCTATCTATCTATCTATCTATCTATCTATCTATCTATCTATCTATCTATCTATCTATCTATCTATCTATCTATCTATCTATCTATCTATCTATCTATCTATCTATCTATCTATCTATCTATCTATCTATCTATCTATCTATCTATCTATCTATCTATCTATCTATCTATCTATCTATCTATCTATCTATCTATCTATCTATCTATCTATCTATCTATCTATCTATCTATCTATCTATCTATCTATCTATCTATCTATCTATCTATCTATCTATCTATCTATCTATCTATCTATCTATCTATCTATCTATCTATCTATCTATCTATCTATCTATCTATCTATCTATCTATCTATCTATCTATCTATCTATCTATCTATCTATCTATCTATCTATCTATCTATCTATCTATCTATCTATCTATCTATCTATCTATCTATCTATCTATCTATCTATCTATCTATCTATCTATCTATCTATCTATCTATCTATCTATCTATCTATCTATCTATCTATCTATCTATCTATCTATCTATCTATCTATCTATCTATCTATCTATCTATCTATCTATCTATCTATCTATCTATCTATCTATCTATCTATCTATCTATCTATCTATCTATCTATCTATCTATCTATCTATCTATCTATCTATCTATCTATCTATCTATCTATCTATCTATCTATCTATCTATCTATCTATCTATCTATCTATCTATCTATCTATCTATCTATCTATCTATCTATCTATCTATCTATCTATCTATCTATCTATCTATCTATCTATCTATCTATCTATCTATCTATCTATCTATCTATCTATCTATCTATCTATCTATCTATCTATCTATCTATCTATCTATCTATCTATCTATCTATCTATCTATCTATCTATCTATCTATCTATCTATCTATCTATCTATCTATCTATCTATCTATCTATCTATCTATCTATCTATCTATCTATCTATCTATCTATCTATCTATCTATCTATCTATCTATCTATCTATCTATCTATCTATCTATCTATCTATCTATCTATCTATCTATCTATCTATCTATCTATCTATCTATCTATCTATCTATCTATCTATCTATCTATCTATCTATCTATCTATCTATCTATCTATCTATCTATCTATCTATCTATCTATCTATCTATCTATCTATCTATCTATCTATCTATCTATCTATCTATCTATCTATCTATCTATCTATCTATCTATCTATCTATCTATCTATCTATCTATCATCTATCTATCTATCTATCTATCTATCTATCTATCTATCTATCTATCTATCTATCTATCTATCTATCTATCTATCTATCTATCTATCTATCTATCTATCTATCTATCTATCTATCTATCTATCTATCTATCTATCTATCTATCTATCTATCTATCTATCTATCTATCTATCTATCTATCTATCTATCTATCTATCTATCTATCTATCTATCTATCTATCTATCTATCTATCTATCTATCTATCTATCTATCTATCTATCTATCTATCTATCTATCTATCTATCTATCTATCTATCTATCTATCTATCTATCTATCTATCTATCTATCTATCTATCTATCTATCTATCTATCTATCTATCTATCTAT
>CAUWAJ010000002.1:50000-52000 GCA_963556745.1 Catoptria pinella | reverse complement strand
AACCTAACCTAACCTAACCTAACCTAACCTAACCTAACCTAACCTAACCTAACCTAACCTAACCTAACCTAACCTAACCTAACCTAACCTAACCTAACCTAACCTAACCTAACCTAACCTAACCTAACCTAACCTAACCTAACCTAACCTAACCTAACCTAACCTAACCTAACCTAACCTAACCTAACCTAACCTAACCTAACCTAACCTAACCTAACCTAACCTAACCTAACCTAACCTAACCTAACCTAACCTAACCTAACCTAACCTAACCTAACCTAACCTAACCTAACCTAACCTAACCTAACCTAACCTAACCTAACCTAACCTAACCTAACCTAACCTAACCTAACCTAACCTAACCTAACCTAACCTAACCTAACCTAACCTAACCTAACCTAACCTAACCTAACCTAACCTAACCTAACCTAACCTAACCTAACCTAACCTAACCTAACCTAACCTAACCTAACCTAACCTAACCTAACCTAACCTAACCTAACCTAACCTAACCTAACCTAACCTAACCTAACCTAACCTAACCTAACCTAACCTAACCTAACCTAACCTAACCTAACCTAACCTAACCTAACCTAACCTAACCTAACCTAACCTAACCTAACCTAACCTAACCTAACCAACCTAACCTAACCTAACCTAACCTAACCTAACCTAACCTAACCTAACCTAACCTAACCTAACCTAACCTAACCTAACCTAACCTAACCTAACCTAACCTAACCTAACCTAACCTAACCTAACCTAACCTAACCTAACCTAACCTAACCTAACCTAACCTAACCTAACCTAACCTAACCTAACCTAACCTAACCTAACCTAACCTAACCTAACCTAACCTAACCTAACCTAACCTAACCTAACCTAACCTAACCTAACCTAACCTAACCTAACCTAACCTAACCTAACCTAACCTAACCTAACCTAACCTAACCTAACCTAACCTAACCTAACCTAACCTAACCTAACCTAACCTAACCTAACCTAACCTAACCTAACCTAACCTAACCTAACCTAACCTAACCTAACCTAACCTAACCTAACCTAACCTAACCTAACCTAACCTAACCTAACCTAACCTAACCTAACCTAACCTAACCTAACCTAACCTAACCTAACCTAACCTAACCTAACCTAACCTAACCTAACCTAACCTAACCTAACCTAACCTAACCTAACCTAACCTAACCTAACCTAACCTAACCTAACCTAACCTAACCTAACCTAACCTAACCTAACCTAACCTAACCTAACCTAACCTAACCTAACCTAACCTAACCTAACCTAACCTAACCTAACCTAACCTAACCTAACCTAACCTAACCTAACCTAACCTAACCTAACCTAACCTAACCTAACCTAACCTAACCTAACCTAACCTAACCTAACCTAACCTAACCTAACCTAACCTAACCTAACCTAACCTAACCTAACCTAACCTAACCTAACCTAACCTAACCTAACCTAACCTAACCTAACCTAACCTAACCTAACCTAACCTAACCTAACCTAACCTAACCTAACCTAACCTAACCTAACCTAACCTAACCTAACCTAACCTAACCTAACCTAACCTAACCTAACCTAACCTAACCTAACCTAACCTAACCTAACCTAACCTAACCTAACCTAACCTAACCTAACCTAACCTAACCTAACCTAACCTAACCTAACCTAACCTAACCTAACCTAACCTAACCTAACCTAACCTAACCTAACCTAACCTAACCTAACCTAACCTAACCTAACCTAACCTAACCTAACCTAACCTAACCTAACCTAACCTAACCTAACCTAACCTAACCTAACCTAACCTAACCTAACCTAACCTAACCTAACCTAACCTAACCTAACCTAACCTAACCTAACCTAACCTAACCTAACCTAACCTAACCTAACCTAACCTAACCTAACCTAACCTAACCTAACCTAACCTAACCTAACCTAACCTAACCTAACCTAACCTAACCTAACCTAACCTA
>CAUWAJ010000002.1:42500-45000 GCA_963556745.1 Catoptria pinella | reverse complement strand
ACCTAACCTAACCTAACCTAACCTAACCTAACCTAACCTAACCTAACCTAACCTAACCTAACCTAACCTAACCTAACCTAACCTAACCTAACCTAACCTAACCTAACCTAACCTAACCTAACCTAACCTAACCTAACCTAACCTAACCTAACCTAACCTAACCTAACCTAACCTAACCTAACCTAACCTAACCTAACCTAACCTAACCTAACCTAACCTAACCTAACCTAACCTAACCTAACCTAACCTAACCTAACCTAACCTAACCTAACCTAACCTAACCTAACCTAACCTAACCTAACCTAACCTAACCTAACCTAACCTAACCTAACCTAACCTAACCTAACCTAACCTAACCTAACCTAACCTAACCTAACCTAACCTAACCTAACCTAACCTAACCTAACCTAACCTAACCTAACCTAACCTAACCTAACCTAACCTAACCTAACCTAACCTAACCTAACCTAACCTAACCTAACCTAACCTAACCTAACCTAACCTAACCTAACCTAACCTAACCTAACCTAACCTAACCTAACCTAACCTAACCTAACCTAACCTAACCTAACCTAACCTAACCTAACCTAACCTAACCTAACCTAACCTAACCTAACCTAACCTAACCTAACCTAACCTAACCTAACCTAACCTAACCTAACCTAACCTAACCTAACCTAACCTAACCTAACCTAACCTAACCTAACCTAACCTAACCTAACCTAACCTAACCTAACCTAACCTAACCTAACCTAACCTAACCTAACCTAACCTAACCTAACCTAACCTAACCTAACCTAACCTAACCTAACCTAACCTAACCTAACCTAACCTAACCTAACCTAACCTAACCTAACCTAACCTAACCTAACCTAACCTAACCTAACCTAACCTAACCTAACCTAACCTAACCTAACCTAACCTAACCTAACCTAACCTAACCTAACCTAACCTAACCTAACCTAACCTAACCTAACCTAACCTAACCTAACCTAACCTAACCTAACCTAACCTAACCTAACCTAACCTAACCTAACCTAACCTAACCTAACCTAACCTAACCTAACCTAACCTAACCTAACCTAACCTAACCTAACCTAACCTAACCTAACCTAACCTAACCTAACCTAACCTAACCTAACCTAACCTAACCTAACCTAACCTAACCTAACCTAACCTAACCTAACCTAACCTAACCTAACCTAACCTAACCTAACCTAACCTAACCTAACCTAACCTAACCTAACCTAACCTAACCTAACCTAACCTAACCTAACCTAACCTAACCTAACCTAACCTAACCTAACCTAACCTAACCTAACCTAACCTAACCTAACCTAACCTAACCTAACCTAACCTAACCTAACCTAACCTAACCTAACCTAACCTAACCTAACCTAACCTAACCTAACCTAACCTAACCTAACCTAACCTAACCTAACCTAACCTAACCTAACCTAACCTAACCTAACCTAACCTAACCTAACCTAACCTAACCTAACCTAACCTAACCTAACCTAACCTAACCTAACCTAACCTAACCTAACCTAACCTAACCTAACCTAACCTAACCTAACCTAACCTAACCTAACCTAACCTAACCTAACCTAACCTAACCTAACCTAACCTAACCTAACCTAACCTAACCTAACCTAACCTAACCTAACCTAACCTAACCTAACCTAACCTAACCTAACCTAACCTAACCTAACCTAACCTAACCTAACCTAACCTAACCTAACCTAACCTAACCTAACCTAACCTAACCTAACCTAACCTAACCTAACCTAACCTAACCTAACCTAACCTAACCTAACCTAACCTAACCTAACCTAACCTAACCTAACCTAACCTAACCTAACCTAACCTAACCTAACCTAACCTAACCTAACCTAACCTAACCTAACCTAACCTAACCTAACCTAACCTAACCTAACCTAACCTAACCTAACCTAACCTAACCTAACCTAACCTAACCTAACCTAACCTAACCTAACCTAACCTAACCTAACCTAACCTAACCTAACCTAACCTAACCTAACCTAACCTAACCTAACCTAACCTAACCTAACCTAACCTAACCTAACCTAACCTAACCTAACCTAACCTAACCTAACCTAACCTAACCTAACCTAACCTAACCTAACCTAACCTAACCTAACCTAACCTAACCTAACCTAACCTAACCTAACCTAACCTAACCTAACCTAACCTAACCTAACCTAACCTAACCTAACCTAACCTAACCTAACCTAACCTAACCTAACCTAACCTAACCTAACCTAACCTAACCTAACCTAACCTAACCTAACCTAACCTAACCTAACCTAACCTAACCTAACCTAACCTAACCTAACCTAACCTAACCTAACCTAACCTAACCTAACCTAACCTAACCTAACCTAACCTAACCTAACCTAACCTAACCTAACCTAACCTAACCTAACCTAACCTAACCTAACCTAACCTAACCTAACCTAACCTAACCTAACCTAACCTA
>CAUWAJ010000002.1:5000-37500 GCA_963556745.1 Catoptria pinella | reverse complement strand
ACCTAACCTAACCTAACCTAACCTAACCTAACCTAACCTAACCTAACCTAACCTAACCTAACCTAACCTAACCTAACCTAACCTAACCTAACCTAACCTAACCTAACCTAACCTAACCTAACCTAACCTAACCTAACCTAACCTAACCTAACCTAACCTAACCTAACCTAACCTAACCTAACCTAACCTAACCTAACCTAACCTAACCTAACCTAACCTAACCTAACCTAACCTAACCTAACCTAACCTAACCTAACCTAACCTAACCTAACCTAACCTAACCTAACCTAACCTAACCTAACCTAACCTAACCTAACCTAACCTAACCTAACCTAACCTAACCTAACCTAACCTAACCTAACCTAACCTAACCTAACCTAACCTAACCTAACCTAACCTAACCTAACCTAACCTAACCTAACCTAACCTAACCTAACCTAACCTAACCTAACCTAACCTAACCTAACCTAACCTAACCTAACCTAACCTAACCTAACCTAACCTAACCTAACCTAACCTAACCTAACCTAACCTAACCTAACCTAACCTAACCTAACCTAACCTAACCTAACCTAACCTAACCTAACCTAACCTAACCTAACCTAACCTAACCTAACCTAACCTAACCTAACCTAACCTAACCTAACCTAACCTAACCTAACCTAACCTAACCTAACCTAACCTAACCTAACCTAACCTAACCTAACCTAACCTAACCTAACCTAACCTAACCTAACCTAACCTAACCTAACCTAACCTAACCTAACCTAACCTAACCTAACCTAACCTAACCTAACCTAACCTAACCTAACCTAACCTAACCTAACCTAACCTAACCTAACCTAACCTAACCTAACCTAACCTAACCTAACCTAACCTAACCTAACCTAACCTAACCTAACCTAACCTAACCTAACCTAACCTAACCTAACCTAACCTAACCTAACCTAACCTAACCTAACCTAACCTAACCTAACCTAACCTAACCTAACCTAACCTAACCTAACCTAACCTAACCTAACCTAACCTAACCTAACCTAACCTAACCTAACCTAACCTAACCTAACCTAACCTAACCTAACCTAACCTAACCTAACCTAACCTAACCTAACCTAACCTAACCTAACCTAACCTAACCTAACCTAACCTAACCTAACCTAACCTAACCTAACCTAACCTAACCTAACCTAACCTAACCTAACCTAACCTAACCTAACCTAACCTAACCTAACCTAACCTAACCTAACCTAACCTAACCTAACCTAACCTAACCTAACCTAACCTAACCTAACCTAACCTAACCTAACCTAACCTAACCTAACCTAACCTAACCTAACCTAACCTAACCTAACCTAACCTAACCTAACCTAACCTAACCTAACCTAACCTAACCTAACCTAACCTAACCTAACCTAACCTAACCTAACCTAACCTAACCTAACCTAACCTAACCTAACCTAACCTAACCTAACCTAACCTAACCTAACCTAACCTAACCTAACCTAACCTAACCTAACCTAACCTAACCTAACCTAACCTAACCTAACCTAACCTAACCTAACCTAACCTAACCTAACCTAACCTAACCTAACCTAACCTAACCTAACCTAACCTAACCTAACCTAACCTAACCTAACCTAACCTAACCTAACCTAACCTAACCTAACCTAACCTAACCTAACCTAACCTAACCTAACCTAACCTAACCTAACCTAACCTAACCTAACCTAACCTAACCTAACCTAACCTAACCTAACCTAACCTAACCTAACCTAACCTAACCTAACCTAACCTAACCTAACCTAACCTAACCTAACCTAACCTAACCTAACCTAACCTAACCTAACCTAACCTAACCTAACCTAACCTAACCTAACCTAACCTAACCTAACCTAACCTAACCTAACCTAACCTAACCTAACCTAACCTAACCTAACCTAACCTAACCTAACCTAACCTAACCTAACCTAACCTAACCTAACCTAACCTAACCTAACCTAACCTAACCTAACCTAACCTAACCTAACCTAACCTAACCTAACCTAACCTAACCTAACCTAACCTAACCTAACCTAACCTAACCTAACCTAACCTAACCTAACCTAACCTAACCTAACCTAACCTAACCTAACCTAACCTAACCTAACCTAACCTAACCTAACCTAACCTAACCTAACCTAACCTAACCTAACCTAACCTAACCTAACCTAACCTAACCTAACCTAACCTAACCTAACCTAACCTAACCTAACCTAACCTAACCTAACCTAACCTAACCTAACCTAACCTAACCTAACCTAACCTAACCTAACCTAACCTAACCTAACCTAACCTAACCTAACCTAACCTAACCTAACCTAACCTAACCTAACCTAACCTAACCTAACCTAACCTAACCTAACCTAACCTAACCTAACCTAACCTAACCTAACCTAACCTAACCTAACCTAACCTAACCTAACCTAACCTAACCTAACCTAACCTAACCTAACCTAACCTAACCTAACCTAACCTAACCTAACCTAACCTAACCTAACCTAACCTAACCTAACCTAACCTAACCTAACCTAACCTAACCTAACCTAACCTAACCTAACCTAACCTAACCTAACCTAACCTAACCTAACCTAACCTAACCTAACCTAACCTAACCTAACCTAACCTAACCTAACCTAACCTAACCTAACCTAACCTAACCTAACCTAACCTAACCTAACCTAACCTAACCTAACCTAACCTAACCTAACCTAACCTAACCTAACCTAACCTAACCTAACCTAACCTAACCTAACCTAACCTAACCTAACCTAACCTAACCTAACCTAACCTAACCTAACCTAACCTAACCTAACCTAACCTAACCTAACCTAACCTAACCTAACCTAACCTAACCTAACCTAACCTAACCTAACCTAACCTAACCTAACCTAACCTAACCTAACCTAACCTAACCTAACCTAACCTAACCTAACCTAACCTAACCTAACCTAACCTAACCTAACCTAACCTAACCTAACCTAACCTAACCTAACCTAACCTAACCTAACCTAACCTAACCTAACCTAACCTAACCTAACCTAACCTAACCTAACCTAACCTAACCTAACCTAACCTAACCTAACCTAACCTAACCTAACCTAACCTAACCTAACCTAACCTAACCTAACCTAACCTAACCTAACCTAACCTAACCTAACCTAACCTAACCTAACCTAACCTAACCTAACCTAACCTAACCTAACCTAACCTAACCTAACCTAACCTAACCTAACCTAACCTAACCTAACCTAACCTAACCTAACCTAACCTAACCTAACCTAACCTAACCTAACCTAACCTAACCTAACCTAACCTAACCTAACCTAACCTAACCTAACCTAACCTAACCTAACCTAACCTAACCTAACCTAACCTAACCTAACCTAACCTAACCTAACCTAACCTAACCTAACCTAACCTAACCTAACCTAACCTAACCTAACCTAACCTAACCTAACCTAACCTAACCTAACCTAACCTAACCTAACCTAACCTAACCTAACCTAACCTAACCTAACCTAACCTAACCTAACCTAACCTAACCTAACCTAACCTAACCTAACCTAACCTAACCTAACCTAACCTAACCTAACCTAACCTAACCTAACCTAACCTAACCTAACCTAACCTAACCTAACCTAACCTAACCTAACCTAACCTAACCTAACCTAACCTAACCTAACCTAACCTAACCTAACCTAACCTAACCTAACCTAACCTAACCTAACCTAACCTAACCTAACCTAACCTAACCTAACCTAACCTAACCTAACCTAACCTAACCTAACCTAACCTAACCTAACCTAACCTAACCTAACCTAACCTAACCTAACCTAACCTAACCTAACCTAACCTAACCTAACCTAACCTAACCTAACCTAACCTAACCTAACCTAACCTAACCTAACCTAACCTAACCTAACCTAACCTAACCTAACCTAACCTAACCTAACCTAACCTAACCTAACCTAACCTAACCTAACCTAACCTAACCTAACCTAACCTAACCTAACCTAACCTAACCTAACCTAACCTAACCTAACCTAACCTAACCTAACCTAACCTAACCTAACCTAACCTAACCTAACCTAACCTAACCTAACCTAACCTAACCTAACCTAACCTAACCTAACCTAACCTAACCTAACCTAACCTAACCTAACCTAACCTAACCTAACCTAACCTAACCTAACCTAACCTAACCTAACCTAACCTAACCTAACCTAACCTAACCTAACCTAACCTAACCTAACCTAACCTAACCTAACCTAACCTAACCTAACCTAACCTAACCTAACCTAACCTAACCTAACCTAACCTAACCTAACCTAACCTAACCTAACCTAACCTAACCTAACCTTTTTTTTTTTTTTTTTTTTTTTTTTTTTTTTTTTTTTTTTTTTTAACGGATGAAAAAATGCGTACTTATGCATACTCCGTCACCTGGGAGAGCGACGGCAGTTATGTGGGACTCTCCCACGGAAGCCACCAGCGACTCAACGCCGGCAACACCGCTTTCCGCCTAGCCGATCCCCCACTCAGCCCCTGCGGGCTCAATGGGGGGCCGGAAGGGGGGGCCTACCCACTAAAAAAACACCCGCTGTGCACTCTGCCCACTATGTGCCAAGGCTACGGGAATCGCTTTCGCATTACTTCCGCGACCAAGGCAGTGAGTTGCTCGCTTTCGCAAGCCCACCACGGGATGCAGAAACTACTTCTGCCATCCCAAGGGATTTCTCCCAGCCACCAGGAAGCGCACAGCACAGATGCGCACTAACTAGTTTGGAGTCCATAAACCTCAGAGCGGGGCCTCCCAACCCGCGCTCAGGACCCACTAATAGCGTACTGCCTGAAGGTCTCCGCATTCATGTAAACATGAACGCGTAACCCCTTACAGGCCTCCGCATTCGATTGGAGACGTATGTACGTCTCAGAGCGTCCATCTCGCAGAGACATTCGCTCGCAGTAGGTTAGGTACTAGTGCCGTCTGCACGATCCCAGTCCCACTATATGTGAGCAGTCGTCTCTGAGAGACTTTCACTCCCCTCGCGCGTACTGTCTTAATGGTTTCCGCCCCCATGTTAAACATAGAAGCGTACTCCCACTTAGATCTCCGCAATCATTCGAGTTGTGAGTTTCCAAGGGAAAAATAGTGCGCCACCTGCGCTTTCCCTCAGTCACTCGAGTGCGTACTGCCCGGGTGGATACAGCGATCCTCACCGATCACTGAACCACCCAGGTTTCCACTGCCTCAGTGGGTTCAGAACTACATGCCCTCTGCACCGTCCTGAAACCCACTGATTTTGAGCGGCCGCCTCCGAAAAGACATTCGCTCCCCTCTCGCGCGTACTATCTGAATGGTTTCCGCCCCCATGTTTGACATAGAAGCGTACTCCCACTTAGATCTCCGCAATCGTTCGAGTTTTGAGTTTCCAAGGGAAAATAGTGCGCCACCTGCGCTTTCCCTCGGTCACTCGGGTGCGTACTACCCGGGTGGATACAGCGATCCACACCGATCACTGAACCACCCAGGTTTCCACTGCCTCAGTGGGTTCAGTACTACATGCCCTCTGCACCTTCCTGAAACCCACTGAGTTTGAGCAGCCGCCTCCGAAGAGACATTCGCTCCCGTCTCGCGCGTACTATCTGAAAGGTTTCCGTCTCCATGTAAACATAGAAACATAGTCCCTCTTAGACCTCCGCAATCGTTCAAAAGGGTTCTAGGGTATGCACCGCCTGCGCTTTTCCCTAGACCCCAAGACGTACAACCTAAAAAGGCTTCCGTCTTCGACACGCTAGCCTGTAAGGCCCACAGTCTGCGAGCAATCATCTCCGAAGAGACGTTCGCTCCCGTCTCGCGCGTACTATCTAAATAGTTTCCGCCCCCATGTTAAACATAGAAGCATACTCCCACTTAGATTTCCGCAATCGTTCGAGTTTCGAGTTTCCAAGGGAAAATAGTGCGCCACCTGCGCTTTCCCTCGGTCACTCGTGTACGTACTACCCGAGTGGATACAGCAATCCTCACTGATCACTAAACCTCCCGGGTTTCCGCCACCCCGTGGGTTCAGTACTACGTGCCATCTGCACCTTCCTGAGACCCACAGAATTTGAGCGGCCGCCTCCGAAGAGACATTCGCTCCCGTCTCGCGCGTACTATCTCAAAGGTTTCCGTCTCTATGTAAACATAGACACGTAGTCCCTCTTAGATCTCCGCAATCGTTCAAAAGGGGTGCTAGGGAATGCACCACCTGCGCTTTCCCCTAGACCCCAAGACGTACAACCTGAAAAGGCTTCCGTCTTCGATACGCTAGCCCGTAAGGCCCACAGTCTGCGAGCAATCATCTCCGAAGAGACATTCGCTCCCGTCTCGCGCGTACTATCTGAAAGGTTTCCGTCTCCATGTAGAACATAGACACGTAGTCCCTTTCAGACCTCCGCAATCGTTCGAACGAGGTTCAGGGTAAGCGCCACCTGCGCTGTCCCCTGGTCCCTCGGTGTCGGATTATTAGCCGCCAGCTGTAAAAGAAGCTCATAAGAGTCCTTTACAATGACGCCCAGGGTGCACCGGCCCTCCCACTGTCGTTCCCAGTCCACGGATGAACGGGGACAAACAGTAGTCGGGCACACGAGGAGGTTATCCGACCACGCACCCCAACCTAACCTAACCTAACCTAACCTAACCTAACCTAACCTAACCTAACCTAACCTAACCTAACCTAACCTAACCTAACCTAACCTAACCTAACCTAACCTAACCTAACCTAACCTAACCTAACCTAACCTAACCTAACCTAACCTAACCTAACCTAACCTAACCTAACCTAACCTAACCTAACCTAACCTAACCTAACCTAACCTAACCTAACCTAACCTAACCTAACCTAACCTAACCTAACCTAACCTAACCTAACCTAACCTAACCTAACCTAACCTAACCTAACCTAACCTAACCTAACCTAACCTAACCTAACCTAACCTAACCTAACCTAACCTAACCTAACCTAACCTAACCTAACCTAACCTAACCTAACCTAACCTAACCTAACCTAACCTAACCTAACCTAACCTAACCTAACCTAACCTAACCTAACCTAACCTAACCTAACCTAACCTAACCTAACCTAACCTAACCTAACCTAACCTAACCTAACCTAACCTAACCTAACCTAACCTAACCTAACCTAACCTAACCTAACCTAACCTAACCTAACCTAACCTAACCTAACCTAACCTAACCTAACCTAACCTAACCTAACCTAACCTAACCTAACCTAACCTAACCTAACCTAACCTAACCTAACCTAACCTAACCTAACCTAACCTAACCTAACCTAACCTAACCTAACCTAACCTAACCTAACCTAACCTAACCTAACCTAACCTAACCTAACCTAACCTAACCTAACCTAACCTAACCTAACCTAACCTAACCTAACCTAACCTAACCTAACCTAACCTAACCTAACCTAACCTAACCTAACCTAACCTAACCTAACCTAACCTAACCTAACCTAACCTAACCTAACCTAACCTAACCTAACCTAACCTAACCTAACCTAACCTAACCTAACCTAACCTAACCTAACCTAACCTAACCTAACCTAACCTAACCTAACCTAACCTAACCTAACCTAACCTAACCTAACCTAACCTAACCTAACCTAACCTAACCTAACCTAACCTAACCTAACCTAACCTAACCTAACCTAACCTAACCTAACCTAACCTAACCTAACCTAACCTAACCTAACCTAACCTAACCTAACCTAACCTAACCTAACCTAACCTAACCTAACCTAACCTAACCTAACCTAACCTAACCTAACCTAACCTAACCTAACCTAACCTAACCTAACCTAACCTAACCTAACCTAACCTAACCTAACCTAACCTAACCTAACCTAACCTAACCTAACCTAACCTAACCTAACCTAACCTAACCTAACCTAACCTAACCTAACCTAACCTAACCTAACCTAACCTAACCTAACCTAACCTAACCTAACCTAACCTAACCTAACCTAACCTAACCTAACCTAACCTAACCTAACCTAACCTAACCTAACCTAACCTAACCTAACCTAACCTAACCTAACCTAACCTAACCTAACCTAACCTAACCTAACCTAACCTAACCTAACCTAACCTAACCTAACCTAACCTAACCTAACCTAACCTAACCTAACCTAACCTAACCTAACCTAACCTAACCTAACCTAACCTAACCTAACCTAACCTAACCTAACCTAACCTAACCTAACCTAACCTAACCTAACCTAACCTAACCTAACCTAACCTAACCTAACCTAACCTAACCTAACCTAACCTAACCTAACCTAACCTAACCTAACCTAACCTAACCTAACCTAACCTAACCTAACCTAACCTAACCTAACCTAACCTAACCTAACCTAACCTAACCTAACCTAACCTAACCTAACCTAACCTAACCTAACCTAACCTAACCTAACCTAACCTAACCTAACCTAACCTAACCTAACCTAACCTAACCTAACCTAACCTAACCTAACCTAACCTAACCTAACCTAACCTAACCTAACCTAACCTAACCTAACCTAACCTAACCTAACCTAACCTAACCTAACCTAACCTAACCTAACCTAACCTAACCTAACCTAACCTAACCTAACCTAACCTAACCTAACCTAACCTAACCTAACCTAACCTAACCTAACCTAACCTAACCTAACCTAACCTAACCTAACCTAACCTAACCTAACCTAACCTAACCTAACCTAACCTAACCTAACCTAACCTAACCTAACCTAACCTAACCTAACCTAACCTAACCTAACCTAACCTAACCTAACCTAACCTAACCTAACCTAACCTAACCTAACCTAACCTAACCTAACCTAACCTAACCTAACCTAACCTAACCTAACCTAACCTAACCTAACCTAACCTAACCTAACCTAACCTAACCTAACCTAACCTAACCTAACCTAACCTAACCTAACCTAACCTAACCTAACCTAACCTAACCTAACCTAACCTAACCTAACCTAACCTAACCTAACCTAACCTAACCTAACCTAACCTAACCTAACCTAACCTAACCTAACCTAACCTAACCTAACCTAACCTAACCTAACCTAACCTAACCTAACCTAACCTAACCTAACCTAACCTAACCTAACCTAACCTAACCTAACCTAACCTAACCTAACCTAACCTAACCTAACCTAACCTAACCTAACCTAACCTAACCTAACCTAACCTAACCTAACCTAACCTAACCTAACCTAACCTAACCTAACCTAACCTAACCTAACCTAACCTAACCTAACCTAACCTAACCTAACCTTTTTTTTTTTTTTTTTTTTTTTTAACGGATGAAAAAATGCGTACTTATGCATACTCCGTCGCCTGGGAGAGCGACGGCAGTTATGTGGGACTCTCCCACGGAAGCCACCAGCGACTCAACGCCGGCAACACCGCTTTCCGCCTAGCCGATCCCCCACTCAGCCCCTGCGGGCTCAATGGGGGGCCGGAAGGGGGGGCCTACCCACTAAAAAAACACCCGCTGTGCACTCTGCCCACTATGTGCCAAGGCTACGGGAATCGCTTTCGCATTACTTCCGCGACCAAGGCAGTGAGTTGCTCGCTTTCGCAAGCCCACCACGGAATGCAGAAACTACTTCTGCCATCCCAAGGGATTTCTCCCAGCCACCAGGAAGCGCACAGCACAGATGCGCACTAACTAGTTTGGAGTCCATAAACCTCAGAGCGGGGCCTCCCAACCCACGCTCAGGACCCACTAATAGCGTACTGCCTGAAGGTCTCCGCATTCATGTAAACATGGACGCGTAACCCCTTACAGGCCTCCGCATTCGATTGGAGACGTATGTACGTCTCAGAGCGTCCATCTCGCAGAGACATTAGCTCGCAGCAGGTTAGGTACTAGTGCCGTCTGCACGATCCCAGTCCTACTATATGCGAGCAGTCGTCTCTGAGAGACTTTCACTCCCCTCGCGCGTACTGTCTTAATGGTTTCGGCCCCCATGTTAAACATAGAAGCGTACTCCCACTTAGACCTCCGCAATCGTTCGAGTTGTGAGTTTCCAAGGGAAAATAGTGCGCCACCTGCGCTTTCCCTCAGTCACTCGGGTGCGTACTGCCCGGGTGGATACAGCAATCCTCACCGATCACTGAACCACCCAGGTTTCCACTGCCTCAGTGGGTTCAGTACTACATGCCCTCTGCACCTTCCTGAAACCCACTGAGTTTGAGCGGCCGCCTCCGAAGAGACATTCGCTCCCCTCTCGCGCGTACTATCTGAGTGGTTTCCGCCCCCATGTTTGACACAGAAGCGTACTCCCACTTAGATCTCCGCAATCGTTCGAGTTGTGAGTTTCCAAGGGAAAATAGTGCGCCATCTGCGCTTTCCCTCGGTCACTTGGGTGCGTACTACCCGGGTGAATACAGCGATCCACACCGATCACTGAACCACCCAGGTTTCCACTGCCTCAGTGGGTTCAGTACTACATGCCCTCTGCACCTTCCTGAAACCCACTGAGTTTGAGCGGCCGCCTCCGAAGAGACATTCGCTCCCGTCTCGCGCGTACTATCTGAAAGGTTTCCGTCTCCATGTAAACATAGAAACATAGTCCCTCTTAGACCTCCGCAATCGTTCAAAAGGGTTCTAGGGTATGCACCGCCTGCGCTTTCCCCTAGACCCCAAGACGTACAACCTGAAAAGGCTTCCGTCTTCGACACGCTAGCCTGTAAGGCCCACAGTCTGCGAGCAATCATCTCCGAAGAGACATTCGCTCCCGTCTCGCGCGTACTATCTGAATGGTTTCCGCCCCCATGTTAAACATAGAAGCATACTCCCACTTAGATTTCCGCAATCGTTCGAGTTTCGAGTTTCCAAGGGAAAATAGTGCGCCACCTGCGCTTTCCCTCGGTCACTCGTGTACGTACTACCCGAGTGGATACAGCAATCCTCACTGATCACTGAACCTCCCAGGTTTCCGCCACCCCGTGGGTTCAGTACTACGTGCCATCTGCACCTTCCTGAGACCCACAGAATTTGAGCGGCCGCCTCCGAAGAGACATTCGCTCCCGTCTCGCGCGTACTATCTCAAAGGTTTCCGTCTCTATGTAAACATAGACACGTAGTCCCTCTTAGATCTCCGCAATCGTTCAAAAGGGGTGCTAGGGAATGCACCACCTGCGCTTTCTCCTAGACCCCAAGACGTACAACCTGAAAAGGCTTCCGTCTTCGACATGCTAGCCTGTAACCTAACCTAACCTAACCTAACCTAACCTAACCTAACCTAACCTAACCTAACCTAACCTAACCTAACCTAACCTAACCTAACCTAACCTAACCTAACCTAACCTAACCTAACCTAACCTAACCTAACCTAACCTAACCTAACCTAACCTAACCTAACCTAACCTAACCTAACCTAACCTAACCTAACCTAACCTAACCTAACCTAACCTAACCTAACCTAACCTAACCTAACCTAACCTAACCTAACCTAACCTAACCTAACCTAACCTAACCTAACCTAACCTAACCTAACCTAACCTAACCTAACCTAACCTAACCTAACCTAACCTAACCTAACCTAACCTAACCTAACCTAACCTAACCTAACCTAACCTAACCTAACCTAACCTAACCTAACCTAACCTAACCTAACCTAACCTAACCTAACCTAACCTAACCTAACCTAACCTAACCTAACCTAACCTAACCTAACCTAACCTAACCTAACCTAACCTAACCTAACCTAACCTAACCTAACCTAACCTAACCTAACCTAACCTAACCTAACCTAACCTAACCTAACCTAACCTAACCTAACCTAACCTAACCTAACCTAACCTAACCTAACCTAACCTAACCTAACCTAACCTAACCTAACCTAACCTAACCTAACCTAACCTAACCTAACCTAACCTAACCTAACCTAACCTAACCTAACCTAACCTAACCTAACCTAACCTAACCTAACCTAACCTAACCTAACCTAACCTAACCTAACCTAACCTAACCTAACCTAACCTAACCTAACCTAACCTAACCTAACCTAACCTAACCTAACCTAACCTAACCTAACCTAACCTAACCTAACCTAACCTAACCTAACCTAACCTAACCTAACCTAACCTAACCTAACCTAACCTAACCTAACCTAACCTAACCTAACCTAACCTAACCTAACCTAACCTAACCTAACCTAACCTAACCTAACCTAACCTAACCTAACCTAACCTAACCTAACCTAACCTAACCTAACCTAACCTAACCTAACCTAACCTAACCTAACCTAACCTAACCTAACCTAACCTAACCTAACCTAACCTAACCTAACCTAACCTAACCTAACCTAACCTAACCTAACCTAACCTAACCTAACCTAACCTAACCTAACCTAACCTAACCTAACCTAACCTAACCTAACCTAACCTAACCTAACCTAACCTAACCTAACCTAACCTAACCTAACCTAACCTAACCTAACCTAACCTAACCTAACCTAACCTAACCTAACCTAACCTAACCTAACCTAACCTAACCTAACCTAACCTAACCTAACCTAACCTAACCTAACCTAACCTAACCTAACCTAACCTAACCTAACCTAACCTAACCTAACCTAACCTAACCTAACCTAACCTAACCTAACCTAACCTAACCTAACCTAACCTAACCTAACCTAACCTAACCTAACCTAACCTAACCTAACCTAACCTAACCTAACCTAACCTAACCTAACCTAACCTAACCTAACCTAACCTAACCTAACCTAACCTAACCTAACCTAACCTAACCTAACCTAACCTAACCTAACCTAACCTAACCTAACCTAACCTAACCTAACCTAACCTAACCTAACCTAACCTAACCTAACCTAACCTAACCTAACCTAACCTAACCTAACCTAACCTAACCTAACCTAACCTAACCTAACCTAACCTAACCTAACCTAACCTAACCTAACCTAACCTAACCTAACCTAACCTAACCTAACCTAACCTAACCTAACCTAACCTAACCTAACCTAACCTAACCTAACCTAACCTAACCTAACCTAACCTAACCTAACCTAACCTAACCTAACCTAACCTAACCTAACCTAACCTAACCTAACCTAACCTAACCTAACCTAACCTAACCTAACCTAACCTAACCTAACCTAACCTAACCTAACCTAACCTAACCTAACCTAACCTAACCTAACCTAACCTAACCTAACCTAACCTAACCTAACCTAACCTAACCTAACCTAACCTAACCTAACCTAACCTAACCTAACCTAACCTAACCTAACCTAACCTAACCTAACCTAACCTAACCTAACCTAACCTAACCTAACCTAACCTAACCTAACCTAACCTAACCTAACCTAACCTAACCTAACCTAACCTAACCTAACCTAACCTAACCTAACCTAACCTAACCTAACCTAACCTAACCTAACCTAACCTAACCTAACCTAACCTAACCTAACCTAACCTAACCTAACCTTTTTTTTTTTTTTTTTTTTTTTTGTATCAAGAGGAGAATGCAATCTTTACGCATACCAAACGGCATGTTGGGGTCGGTCACCCCCCAGGTTGTTACCCGGGACATGTTCCTCGCCGCACCCGGCCCTCCCGCCAAGCCTAATAGGCTTCGCGTCAGGGCCGGGCGGTTCTGACCCCTGCCCTAGTGACAGGGGGAGGAAGCATTTTCCCGGCCTCCCATAAGGCTACCCACTCATGGTGGGCGGGCCAGATGGGGGGACGGGAGAATGCACCACTACCAACTAAACTCCTCTCGAAGACCTGCGCCTTACCGCCGGGTCTGTGGGTTCGTGATTACACGCTCCACGTTTGACCCGGGGAGAGTGGCCCGTTAGGGCTCCACCCTATGGGGGGCAGAGGGCCTTACTGCACCCCCCCTTGCGGCTAGGGGAGAATAAGTCGCGCACGTTGGCGTCTTGTTCTCCCCCGCCGCGCACGTCGGAGTTGGCTCGCTGCGACGTCCGCCTCGCGAACCCTCTCCGCGGTCTCCTTCTGCGAGACTACGTCTTCGCAGAAGGAAACCACGGCCTGCCATCCCTCCCTGCTTCGCAGCATCGCAACTGTGATACTGGGAAGCGAGAGGTCCGGCCCAACCGCAGCGACCAACTCCTGGCGCTGTACCGTCCACGCTGGACACTCCACCAGAGTGTGTCGCGAGGTGTCTTGCGGTGCGCCGCATTGGTGGCACACCTGCAACTCCTCCCTCTGTATCTGACACAGGTACCTTCCGAAGCACCCGTGTCCGGAAAGCACCTGCGTCAGTCTGAAGGTTAGGGCGCCATGCTTCCTATCCCTCCATTCCTTCAGAACCGGCCGAATGGCCTCAACCGTCCTTGTTCCAGCCTCGGGGACCTCTAACTGCCGCTTCCATTCGTCCAGGCATCTCTCCTCCGCGAGCTTGCGGATGCTTGCTCGCTCCTCTGGAGCCAGTCGGTCGCCCCTTTCCTGCTCCTCCTTACGCTGTCTGTACACCTCCGAGAGCACCTGGGCTTCGAGCTCCCACGGAGGTGTACCAGCGAGCACACAGGCGGCCGTACCAGAGACCGTGCGGTACCCTCTCACCATGCGAGACGCAACTATCCTTTGGGGGCGCCGCAGGGCCGCCCTATTTTCGGCATCGAGAGCAGTGGACCAAACCGGGGCCCCGTATAGGGCCATGCTCCTAATGACCCCCGCATAGAGTCGCCGGCAGCTCCTGTTTGGACCACCGACATTAGGTAACAACCTCCCAAGTGCCGCCGCTGCACTGATCAATCTGGGGGCCAGTCGCTTGAAGTGCTCGTGGAAGTTCCAACGGCTATCAAGCACTAGCCCCAAATACCGCATGTGCGATCGTAGTGGGATGACCTCACCGTCCACCACTATGTCCTCTCCCGGCGGCGGCCCCTGTCTCGCGCCATGAAACACAATGGCCTGTGTTTTGGCCACCGCCACCTCGAGGCCTAACATTCCGATCCTACGGATCATGTATTCTGCTCCCGTTTGTGCTAGGCGCTTCGCCTCCGCCAGGTTTCGACCCCGTGCTACGACTAAGGTGTCATCTGCGTAACAGTAGACACTCTGCCGGGGGAGAAGGGCACCGCGAAGCACCCAGTCGTACCCCAGGTTCCACAGGAGTGGTCCTAAAACCGACCCCTGTGGAACCCCACATTCCATCCTTCGGACTTTCATCTGCCCGTCCTGGGCCAGGAAGACCACCTCCCTTTCCTCCAAATAGTTGCCGATTAAGCGGGTGAGGTATTCAGGAACACCATGATGCCTCAGGGCGTCCCTAATAACACTGAAGGGGAGGGAGTTAAAGGCGTTCTTAATGTCGAGTGACACCGCAACCACTCTCTCCCCCTTATTCGTCGCCCTCTGTGTCTCTTCCTTCAATGCCATTATGGCATCGATGGTGGACCTCCGTCTCCTGAACCCGAACTGCTTGTTTGAAAGATTAGGGCCCTCCGCGTCCAGATGCTGGACAACTCGGTCTGCTATGATCCGTTCCAGCATTTTCCCGAGTTCATCCAGCAGGACAATCGGCCGGTATGCAGACGGTGAGTCCGGAGGCCTATCCTCTTTCCTCAGGAGACACAGCCTTCCCCGTTTCCAGGCTTTCGGAAATTGCCCCGATCTCATGCAGGCGTCAAACAGCGCCTTGACGTGTTCGCCCAGATGCTTTAAGGCGATAGGCAACATCCGCCCCGGTATTCCATCAGGACCAGGGGCCTTCCGCTTTGACTTTAGGCGGTCCGTCACTGCCTCCATCTCAGCTTGTGAAACCGGGGGGACGTCAACAACCGGCTCCGATTCCCGGGGTGTAGTCCTCACAAGAGGGGGAATCAACGGCGGTGAGGAAGGGAAGAGGCCTTCAACCACCTGGGACAGCAGGTCCACGTCCATTGACTCAGTGGGGGGGGCCTGATTACGGAGCCTACTCCGTACCATTTTAAAAGGTCGCCCCCATGGGTCATTGTTCAGCTCCTCGATGTAGCTGTCCCAGGCAGCCGTCTTTGCCCTACAAATGCCGTCTGAAAGGGCTGTCTTAGACTGGGTGTACGCCTGTCGGAGACGGAGCTCCTCCCCTGCAACCCTACCACGACGCCGTCGGCAACGCTGTAAAGCCCTTCGTGCCGCTAGACAAGCAGCTCTGAGGCTGGACACCTCCTCCGTCCACCAATATACCCTCCGCTTGGATGGAAGGCCCTTAGCTCGAGGCATGGCAGTGTCACACACCTCCGTTAGCGAGGTGGTCAGGAGCTTCACCTTTTCTTCAACACTTGCTCCATCCAGTCGGCCGTCTTCAAACTTCCATGCCTGTACAAGAGCTGCTTCCTCTGCCAACTCGCGGTTCAATTTAGTCACAGCCCATCGAGGGAAGCACGATTGCGTCCCTCTGGAGCGAGACGGCGTCGTTCCACCATTGCCGGACATGACCTTAAAGTGTATATAGTCATGATCCGACAAGGTTATGACATCCTTGAGGACGTGCCAGTCCTGCACACGTGCCGCTAGGGCCGGAGTCGCAAAAGTCAGGTCCACTATGGACCCGCCGGCTCCCCTAACACAAGTGAACTCACGGCCCACGTTGCACAGGACTAGCCCTGCCGCTACCGCCCAGTCAAGAACAGCGACTCCCTTTGGGGAGTCACGACGCTCACCCCAAGCCGAATGCCACGCGTTGAAGTCCCCTAGCACCAGGAACTGAGCCGGTGCAAGACGGCCCACCACTCCACTCAGGACTGCCAGCCACTGCCGCAGTTCTGAAATGCCCCGATTGGGGGAGAAATATACACCCACTAGTGTTATCTTCCCCCAAGTGGCTACCACGTAACCCGGTCCCCTCTCACCAACTGAGAGGGGAGGGGAGTAGGCAGCGTTATATGGAGCCATGATGGCGACAGATTTCGCCGAGTCACATGCCCAATTGGGACGTTGCGGAACCGAATACGGTTCCGCTATTACCACAACATTGGCCTCCGACTCCGCTGCATATTGCAAGAGGAGGTCCTGCGCTGCAGCGGAGTGGTTAAGATTCCCCTGTAGGAGATTGAGGTGTCTACTGGCCATTAGGTAGACATGAAGTTATCCTCAACCTCCGCCTGAGCGTTGGTTACCGGCTGGCGGACTGGTGCCTTGGCACGAAGGGCCAGTTTTGCCTTAACCGCCGGGGGACGGCACTTGCTTCCTCCCATAAAGTGGTGATGCGGGAGCTTAGCTGCCTTACACACCGCACAGCACAAGTCCCCAGAGCATTCAGCCGCTTTATGGCCCTTTTTCCCGCACCGGAAACAGGTGTCTCTTTGATCCGCCTCGCACATGCACAGCTGCCTTGTGTGCCCCGTCACCATGCACTTGAAGCATCGGAGCGGGAGAGGCTCCAGTGCACGAACTGGCGCTGATGTCCAGCCTACCCTAATACGGCCAGACTCGACCACAACCTTTGCCGCACTGACGGGACACTTGACCAGTACTGATCCCAGCCCATCTGGGCCTATCTTAAAAACTCCTACACGAATTTGTTCGACAGGGCATCCACCTTTTTCAGCGACCGCGGCTTTTAACTCATCCGAAGTCACTGAGTCGTCCATTCCCGAGACCCGAAGGTCTACCGTCTTAACTGGCCTTGAGATATTTGCCGTTTCTCCCAGAGTTTCTCTTAACTTTGTGGCCAAGAGGTCCGCCTTATCCCCGCTGGTGGCGCCAGGGATTTCAAATATTCGGGAACCTGTTGCAGAAACCTTTACCTTCAATTCCTCAATCCCCAGGTCCCGAATATTTATTTCCTTCTTAGCCTTGGCGATTGCGTCGGCGTATGTCACCCCATTTCCGGCTTGCTCTGGGGAAATGGCCAGTACCACTGCCGAAGACTTCGGAGCAGTGAGCTTCGGCTTCTTCGTAGCCGCTGGTTTAGGCGGCTGCTGCTTTTGTGTCTTTTTGACACCCGCTGGATTATTAGCCGACGTGGATGGCCCGGCGGCTGCTGTAGGCTTGACCGGTCGACCGTCTCTGCCAACTTCCTGCCACTGGTCTTCCCTTGAAACAACGCTCGCATAGGAGGGAGTCTGATTCCCGACTGCCACGGGTGCTCGAGCTGGGGCAGAACCCGACTGAGCTGGTTGTACTTTCGGCGTGGGGTTAGTAACCCTCTTCAGATCGGCAGCCAATGGCGGACGGATGATGGGCGCCGGAGGAAGTCTCCTTTCGATGCCCTCGATTCGAGCATTCAGCATTTTCCCGAAAGAGATCGTCATAGACCTCTCGAAAGCCTCAAAGAATTCTCGCATCTCTGGATTTGAGAACAGCATCGCAGGGGTGACAGGGGCCGCCGTCTCTGGTTCAGGTTCGAGACTTTCCTGAGTAGAACGCCTTCGCTGTGCATCCTGATTGCATCTATCTTCGAAAGAGCGCTTAAGCGCTGCCATTTCCACCTTGAGATGCTGCACCTCCTCCTGCAGCCTTTTATTGTCCGCCTGAAGACGGCGGGATTCCTCAGTGGCTGATATGGACAACATCTCCTTGACAACTTCCCTTATCTTACCAGTTGCCTCCGTTATATCAGCTTTGAACTCCCGCTTGAGATTGCCGGAGCTGCTCACAACATTAAGCAACCTCTGCGTGAGCGTATCGACCTCTTGTCGCATGCGCACCGTTGACCGACACGAAACCGTCGACACATCTGATTCCACGGATGGGTCCCTCACTGTTTTGTTCGGCTTGTTGCGTCTGGGAGCGGATGGTGGACCCATCTCTTCCGAAGAGCTTTCCTGCCCACCTTGACTTACATCCTTGTTTTTCCCCTTCCCCTTGTTCTTATTTTTCCTGGCTTCATTAGCCTCCTTTCGGACCTTTCTTTGTTCTTCCTTCCTTTCAATTTCCTCAAGCTCATGCTCTTCTCGAGCCTCAGACGAGTTGGCTTTGCGCATTTGGTTATGGCCAAAATGACTGCCTGAACCCGCTGATAATCCGCCTCGCTTAGCTCTATTTGAGCTCGTTCCACCAGCCTTCTTAACCGACGCTAAGGATGAGTCACGTTCGTCCGAACCCATCAGGTCAGCCATGGTTCCCTCTCCTGGACGTTTACGTTGGGCTTTACGAGCCTCCCTGGGAGCCTCTCTATTCTTCTCCAGAACCGGGGAGCAGGATCTCGACCTACAAGAGTCCCTGTCCGAGTAAACCGCCTCGTCCTCAAACGTTGCAGAAGCCATGGCTACAACGCATGAGGTACAAAAAACAAATTAAATAAATAAACTAAACAAAACTGAATTTATTGCACAAAACAAACCGAAATATGCAACAAAACCCAATCACTTTGGTGGTGCCGATTGCTCGAGCACCACCAAGAACTCGAAATCCGAAAAACAAGCCAATAGTCGTTGAGAAATCGATACAAATCGACAAAAAACCAAATCAAGTGCAAATATCAATAACCAAAAGTTCGCCAAAGTCGTCAAAAATCTATCAATCGTGTCCAAAATACAAGCCGAGTCGTTATTTTAATCCACGAATACCAAACACCCACAAAGAGTGTCCCGGATACCGACTTTTCAGAAAAAGAAAATTCGGTCTCCGAACCACTGCTTCCGCTACATAGACGACTTAGTCAAAACTGAAAAAAATTATTTTCTCAGTAATTACTAAGCCGAAATTAATTTTTTTAGTGTCGTATGAAAGACAAAAAATTCCCACACCTGAGTACCAAAAATAGTAATTTTCGCTACTAAAGTGCCCTCCGAAAAACGTCAACCTAACCTAACCTAACCTAACCTAACCTAACCTAACCTAACCTAACCTAACCTAACCTAACCTTTTTTTTTTTTTTTTTTTTTTTTTTTTTTTTTTTTTTTTTTTTTTTTAACGGATGAAAAAATGCGTACTTATGCATACTCCGTCGCCTGGGAGAGCGACGGCAGTTATGTGGGACTCTCCCACGGAAGCCACCAGCGACTCAACGCCGGCAACACCGCTTTCCGCCTAGCCGATCCCCCACTCAGCCCCTGCGGGCTCAATGGGGGGCCGGAAGGGGGGGCCTACCCACTAAAAAAACACCCGCTGTGCACTCTGCCCACTATGCGCCAAGGCTACGGGAATCGCTTTCGCATTACTTCCGCGACCAAGGCAGTGAGTTGCTCGCTTTCGCAAGCCCACCACGGGATGCAGAAACTACTTCTGCCATCCCAAGGGATTTCTCCCAGCCACCAGGAAGCGCACAGCACAGATGCGCACTAACTAGTTCGGAGTCCATAAACCTCAGAGCGGGGCCTCCCAACCCACGCTCAGGACCCACTAATAGCGTACTGCCTGAAGGTCTCCGCATTCATGTAAACATGAACGCGTAACCCCTTACAGACCTCCGCATTCGATTGGAGACGTATGTACGTCTCAGAGCGTCCATCTCGCAGAGACATTCGTACGCAGCAGGTTAGGTACTAGTGCCGTCTGCACGATCCCAGTCCCACTATATGCGAGCAGTCGTCTCTGAGAGACTTTCACTCCCCTCGCGCGTACTATCTTAATGGTTTCCGCCCCCATGTTAGACATAGAAGCGTACTCCCATTTAGATCTCCGCAATCGTTCGAGTTGTGAGTTTCCAAGGGAAAATAGTGCGCCACCTGCGCTTTCCCTCGGTCACTCGGGTGCGTACTACCCGGGTGGATACAGCAATCCTCACCGATCACTGAACCACCCAGGTTTCCACTGCCTCAGTGGGTTCAGTACTACATGCCCTCTGCACCTTCCTGAAGCCCACTGAGTTTGAGCGGCCGCCTCCGAAAAGACATTCGCTCCCCTCTCGCGCGTACTATCTGAATGGTTTCCGCCCCCATGTTTGACACAGAAGCGTACTCCCACTTAGATCTCCGCAATCGTTCGAGTTGTGAGTTTCCAAGGGAAAATAGTGCGCCATCTGCGCTTTCCCTCGGTCACTCGGTTGCGTACTACCCGGGTGAATACAGCGATCCACACCGATCACTGAACCACCCAGGTTTCCACTGCCTCAGCGGGTTCAGTACTACATGCCCTCTGCACCTTCCTGAAACCCACTGAGTTTGAGCGGCCGCCTCCGAAGAGACATTCGCTCCCCTCTCACGCGTACTATCTGAAAGGTTTCCGTCTCCATGTAAACATAGAAACATAGTCCCTCTTAGACCTCCGCAATCGTTCAAAAGGGTTCTAGGGTATGCACCACCTGCGCTTTCCCCTAGACCCCAAGACGTACAACCTGAAAAGGCTTCCGTCTTCGACACGCTAGCCTGTAAGGCCCACAGTCTGCGAGCAATCATCTCCGAAGAGACATTCGCTCCCGTCTGGCGCGTACTATCTGAATGGTTTCCGCCCCCATGTAAAACATAGAAGCATACTCCCACTTAGATTTCCGCAATCGTTCGAGTTTCGAGTTTCCAAGGGAAAATAGTGCGCCACCTGCGCTTTCCCTCGGTCACTCATGTACGTACTACCCGAGTGGATACAGCAATCCTCACTGATCACTGAACCTCCCAGGTTTCCGCCACCCCGTGGGTTCAGTACTACGTGCCATCCGCACCTTCCTGAGACCCACAGAATTTGAGCGGCCGCCTCCGAAGAGACATTCGCTCCCGTCTCGCGCGTACTATCTCAAAGGTTTCCGTCTCTATGTAAACATAGACACGTAGTCCCTCTTAGATCTCCGCAATCGTTCAAAAGGGGTGCTAGGGAATGCACCACCTGCGCTTTCCCCTAGACCCCAAGACGTACAACCTGAAAAGGCTTCCGTCTTCGACATGCTAGCCTGTAAGGCCCACAGTCTGCGAGCAATCATCTCCGAAGAGACATTCGCTCCCGTCTGGCGCGTACTATCTAAAAGGTTTCCGTCTCCATGTAAACATAGACACGTAGTCCCTCTTGGACCTCGGCGATCGTTCAAAAGGGGGTTTAGAGGATGCGCCGCCTGCGCTTTCCTCTAGCCCCCAAGACGTATAACCTAAGAAGGCTTCCGTCTTCGACACGCTGGCCTGTAAGGCCCACGGTGTGCGAGCAATCATCTCCGAAGAGACATTCGCTCCCGTCTCGCGCGTACTATCTGAAAGGTTTCCGTCTCCATGTAGAACATAGACACGTAGTCCCTTTCAGACCTCCGCAATCGTTCGAACGAGGTTCAGAACCTAACCTAACCTAACCTAACCTAACCTAACCTAACCTAACCTAACCTAACCTAACCTAACCTAACCTAACCTAACCTAACCTAACCTAACCTAACCTAACCTAACCTAACCTAACCTAACCTAACCTAACCTAACCTAACCTTTTTTTTTTTTTTTTTTTTTTTTTTTTTTTTTTTTTTTTTTTTTTTTTTAACGGATGAAAAAATGCGTACTTATGCATACTCCGTCGCCTGGGAGAGCGACGGCAGTTATGTGGGACTCTCCCACGGAAGCCACCAGCGACTCAACGCCGGCAACACCGCTTTCCGCCTAGCCGATCCCCCACTCAGCCCCTGCGGGCTCAATGGGGGGCCGGAAGGGGGGGCCTACCCACTAAAAAAAACACCCGCTGTGCACTCTGCCCACTATGTGCCAAGGCTACGGGAATCGCTTTCGCATTACTTCCGCGACCAAGGCAGTGAGTTGCTCGCTTTCGCAAGCCCACCACGGAATGCAGAAACTACTTCTGCCATTCCAAGGGATTTCTCCCAGCCACCAGGAAGCGCACAGCACAGATGCGCACTAACTAGTTCGGAGTCCATAAACCTCAGAGCGGGGCCTCCCAACCCACGCTCAGGACCCACTAATAGCGTACTGCCTGAAGGTCTCCGCATTCATGTAAACATGGACGCGTAACCCCTTACAGGCCTCCGCATTCGATTGGAGACGTATGTACGTCTCAGAGCGTCCATCTCGCAGAGACATTAGCTCGCAGCAGGTTAGGTACTAGTGCCGTCTGCACGATCCCAGTCCCACTGTATGCGAGCAGTCGTCTCTGAGAGACTTTCACTCCCCTCGCGCGTACTGTCTTAATGGTTTCCGCCCCCATGTTAAACATAGAAGCGTACTCCCACTTAGACCTCCGCAATCGTTCGAGTTGTGAGTTTCCAAGGGAAAATAGTGCGCCACCTGCGCTTTCCCTCAGTCACTCGGGTGCGTACTGCCCGGGTGGATACAGCAATCCTCACCGATCACTGAACCACCCAGGTTTCCACTGCCTCAGTGGGTTCAGTACTACATGCCCTCTGCACCTTCCTGAAACCCACTGAGTTTGAGCGGCCGCCTTCGAAGAGACATTCGCTCCCCTCTCGCGCGTACTATCTGAATGGTTTCCGCCCCCATGTTTAACACAGAAGCGTACTCCCACTTAGATCTCCGCAATCGTTCGAGTTGTGAGTTTCCAAGGGAAAATAGTGCGCCATCTGCGCTTTCCCTCGGTCACTCGGGTGCGTACTACCCGGGTGAATACAGCGATCCACACCGATCACTGAACCACCCAGGTTTCCACTGCCTCAGTGGGTTCAGTACTACATGCCCTCTGCACCTTCCTGAAACCCACTGAGTTTGAGCGGCCGCCTCCGAAGAGACATTCGCTCCCCTCTCACGCGTACTATCTGAAAGGTTTCCGTCTCCATGTACACATAGAAACATAGTCCCTCTTAGACCTCCGCAATCGTTCAAAAGGGTTCTAGGGTATGCACCACCTGCGCTTTCCCCTAGACCCCAAGACGTACAACCTGAAAAGGCTTCCGTCTTCGACACGCTAGCCTGTAAGGCCCACAGTCTGCGAGCAATCATCTCCGAAGAGACATCGCTCCCGTCTGGCGCGTACTATCTGAATGATTTCCGCCCCCATGTTAAACATAGAAGCATACTCCCACTTAGATTTCCGCAATCGTTCGAGTTTCGAGTTTCCAAGGGAAAATAGTGCGCCACCTGCGCTTTCCCTCGGTCACTCATGTACGTACTACCCGAGTGGATACAGCAATCCTCACTGATCACTGAACCTCCCAGGTTTCCGCCACCCCGTGGGTTCAGTACTACGTGCCATCTGCACCTTCCTGAGACACACAGAATTTGAGCGGCCGCCTCCGAAGAGACATTCGCTCCCGTCTCGCGCGTACTATCTCAAAGGTTTCCGTCTCTATGTAAACATAGACACGTAGTCCCTCTTAGATCTCCGCAATCGTTCAAAAGGGGTGCTAGGGGATGCACCACCTGCGCTTTCCCCTAGACCCCAAGACGTACAACCTGAAAAGGCTTCCGTCTTCGACATGCTAGCCTGTAAGGCCCACAGTCTGCGAGCAATCATCTCCGAAGAGACATTCGCTCCCGTCTGGCGCGTACTATCTAAAAGGTTTCCGTCTCCATGTAAACATAGACACGTAGTCCCTCTTGGACCTCGGCGATCGTTCAAAAGGGGGTTTAGAGGATGCGCCGCCTGCGCTTTCCTCTAGCCCCCAAGACGTATAACCTAATAAGGCTTCCGTCTTCGACACGCTGGCCTGTAAGGCCCACGGTGTGCGAGCAATCATCTCCGAAGAGACATTCGCTCCCGTCTCGCGCGTACTATCTGAAAGGTTTCCGTCCCATGTAGAACATAGACACGTAGTCCCTTTCAGACCTCCGCAATCGTTCGAACGAGGTTCAGGGTAAGCGCCACCTGCGCTGTCCCCTGGTCCCTCGGTGTCGGATTATTAGCCGCCAGCTGTAAAAGAAGCTCATGAGAGTCTTTTACAATGACGCCCAGGGTGCACCGGCCCTCCCACTGTCGTTCCCAGTCCACGGATGAACGGGGACAAACAGTAGTCGGGCACACGAGGAGGTTATCCGACCAAGCACCCCAACCTAACCTAACCTAACCTAACCTAACCTAACCTAACCTAACCTAACCTAACCTAACCTAACCTAACCTAACCTAACCTAACCTAACCTAACCTAACCTAACCTAACCTAACCTAACCTAACCTAACCTAACCTAACCTAACCTAACCTAACCTAACCTAACCTAACCTAACCTAACCTAACCTAACCTAACCTAACCTAACCTAACCTAACCTAACCTAACCTAACCTAACCTAACCTAACCTAACCTAACCTAACCTAACCTAACCTAACCTAACCTAACCTAACCTAACCTAACCTAACCTAACCTAACCTAACCTAACCTAACCTAACCTAACCTAACCTAACCTAACCTAACCTAACCTAACCTAACCTAACCTAACCTAACCGCGGCAAGCCTGGGCACGATGAACCCCAATGCGAACAGAAATCATCAAAGCCTACTTGCACCAACTGCACTAGTCACAATGCGAGATTCAAACTAAGCCGCAAAACCGACCATTCTATTTTCTCCACTACATGCCCAAGAGTCCTCAGCATGAGGAACCGAATTTTGAATAAAGTAGACTACGGAACAACCTCGCAACAATAGACTTCTTCAATAAAATTCACATCTTTCAATCAATCAGCCATTTCTTGTTTTTCTAATTAGCTTCATGTCATTCTAAATTTCTCCCTTGTCCGTTTTGCTTTAATATTTCAAAATCACCTTATAAACTAAACAGTAACACCCCTTTCGAATAAACGAAACTCAATCGCCACTTGGCATAACTATCATTACTAATATCTATCACTTCCTTCCTTTCCTGTCTTTCCTATACTCTATCTTTCCTTTCTTTTATAAATCCGTCCTCTACCCTTCTTCCACTCTCTTCGCCCAGAGGGCCAGCCGGGATGCACGGAAATGGATTCTCGGCTCCGATGGGTGAAAAATACTATAAAATACGGGACAACGCCTTGTCCCGATTCACCCAATTGGCAAAATCTTTATATTTCAATTTGAATCTCTATTGATCCAACAACACAAAATCGGAAAATATAGTTTAAAAAAAAAAAAAAAAAAACCTAACCTAACCTAACCTAACCTAACCTAACCTAACCTAACCTAACCTAACCTAACCTAACCTAACCTAACCTAACCTAACCTAACCTAACCTAACCTAACCTAACCTAACCTAACCTAACCTAACCTAACCTAACCTAACCTAACCTAACCTAACCTAACCTAACCTAACCTAACCTAACCTAACCTAACCTAACCTAACCTAACCTAACCTAACCTAACCTAACCTAACCTAACCTAACCTAACCTAACCTAACCTAACCTAACCTAACCTAACCTAACCTAACCTAACCTAACCTAACCTAACCTAACCTAACCTTTTTTTTTTTTTTTTTTTTTTTTTTTTTTTAACGGATGAAAAAATGCGTACTTATGCATACTCCGTCACCTGGGAGAGCGACGGCAGTTATGTGGGACTCTCCCACGGAAGCCACCAGCGACTCAACGCCGGCAACACCGCTTTCCGCCTAGCCGATCCCCCACTCAGCCCCTGCGGGCTCAATGGGGGGCCGGAAGGGGGGGCCTACCCACTAAAAAAACACCCGCTGTGCACTCTGCCCACTATGTGCCAAGGCTACGGGAATCGCTTTCGCATTACTTCCGCGACCAAGGCAGTGAGTTGCTCGCTTTCGCAAGCCCACCACGGGATGCAGAAACTACTTCTGCCATCCCAAGGGATTTCTCCCAGCCACCAGGAAGCGCACAGCACAGATGCGCACTAACTAGTTCGGAGTCCATAAACCTCAGAGCGGGGCCTCCCAACCCACGCTCAGGACCCACTTATAGCGTACTGCCTGAAGGTCTCCGCATTCATGTAAACATGAACGCGTAACCCCTTACAGACCTCCGCATTCGATTGGAGACGTATATACGTCTCAGAGCGTCCATCTCGCAGAGACATTCGCTCGCAGCAGGTTAGGTACTAGTGCCGTCTGCACGATCCCAGTCCCACTATATGCGAGCAGTCGTCTCTGAGAGACTTTCACTCCCCTCGCGCGTACTATCTTAATGGTTTCCGCCCCAATGTTAGACATAGAAGCGTACTCCCACTTAGATCTCCGCAATCGTTCGAGTTGTGAGTTTCCAAGGGAAAATAGTGCGCCACCTGCGCTTTCCCTCGGTCACTCGGGTGCGTACTACCCGAGTGGATACAGCAATCCTCACCGATCACTGAACCACCCAGGTTTCCACTGCCTCAGTGGGTTCAGAACTACATGCCCTCTGCACCGTCCTGAAACCCACTGATTTTGAGCGGCCGCCTCCGAAAAGACATTCGCTCCCCTCTCGCGCGTACTATCTGAATGGTTTCCGTCCCCATGTTTGACATAGAAGCGTACTCCCACTTAGATCTCCGCAATCGTTCGAGTTTTGAGTTTCCAAGGGAAAATAGTGCGCCACCTGCGCTTTCCCTCGGTCACTCGGGTGCATACTACCCGTGTGGATACAGCGATCCACACCGATCACTGAACCACCCAGGTTTCCACTGCCTCAGTGGGTTCAGTACTACATGCCCTCTGCACCTTCCTGAAACCCACTGAGTTTGAGCGGCCGCCTCCGAAGAGACATTCGCTCCCGTCTCGCGCGTACTATCTGAAAGGTTTCCGTCTCCATGTAAACATAGAAACATAGTCCCTCTTAGACCTCCGCAATCGTTCAAAAGGGTTCTAGGGTATACACCGCCTGCGCTTTTCCCTAGACCCCAAGACGTACAACCTAAAAAGGCTTCCGTCTTCGACACGCTAGCCTGTAAGGCCCACAGTCTGCGAGCAATCATCTCCGAAGAGACGTTCGCTCCCGTCTCGCGCGTACTATCTGAATAGTTTCCGCCCCCATGTTAAACATATAAGCATACTCCCACTTAGATTTCCGCAATCGTTCGAGTTTCGAGTTTCCAAGGGAAAATAGTGCGCCACCTGCGCTTTCCCTCGGTCACTCGTGTACGTACTACCCGAGTGGATACAGCAATCCTCACTGATCACTGAACCTCCCGGGTTTCCGCCACCCCGTGGGTTCAGTACTACGTGCCATCTGCACCTTCCTGAGACCCACAGAATTTGAGCGGCCGCCTCCGAAGAGACATTCGCTCCCGTCTCGCGCGTACTATCTCAAAGGTTTCCGTCTCTATGTAAACATAGACACGTAGTCCCTCTTAGATCTCCGCAATCGTTCAAAAGGGGGTGCTAGGGAATGCACCACCTGCGCTTTCCCCTAGACCCCAAGACGTACAACCTGAAAAGGCTTCCGTCTTCGACACGCTAGCCTGTAAGGCCCACAGTCTGCGAGCAATCATCTCCGAAGAGACATTCGCTCCCGTCTCGCGCGTACTATCTGAAAGGTTTCCGTCTCCATGTAGAACATAGACACGTAGTCCCTTTCAGACCTCCGCAATCGTTCGAACGAGGTTCAGGGTAAGCGCCACCTGCGCTGTCCCCTGGTCCCTCGGTGTCGGATTATTAGCCGCCAGCTGTAAAAGAAGCTCATAAGAGTCCTTTACAATGACGCCCAGGGTGCACCGGCCCTCCCACTGTCGTTCCCAGTCCACGGATGAACGGGGACAAACAGTAGTCGGGCACACGAGGAGGTTATCCGACCACGCACCCCAACCTAACCTAACCTAACCTAACCTAACCTAACCTAACCTAACCTAACCTAACCTAACCTAACCTAACCTAACCTAACCTAACCTAACCTAACCTAACCTAACCTAACCTAACCTAACCTAACCTAACCTAACCTAACCTAACCTAACCTAACCTAACCTAACCTAACCTAACCTAACCTAACCTAACCTAACCTAACCTAACCTAACCTAACCTAACCTAACCTAACCTAACCTAACCTAACCTAACCTAACCTAACCTAACCTAACCTAACCTAACCTAACCTAACCTAACCTAACCTAACCTAACCTAACCTAACCTAACCTAACCTAACCTAACCTAACCTAACCTAACCTAACCTAACCTAACCTAACCTAACCTAACCTAACCTAACCTAACCTAACCTAACCTAACCTAACCTAACCTAACCTAACCTAACCTAACCTAACCTAACCTAACCTAACCTAACCTAACCTAACCTAACCTAACCTAACCTAACCTAACCTAACCTAACCTAACCTAACCTAACCTAACCTAACCTAACCTAACCTAACCTAACCTAACCTAACCTAACCTAACCTAACCTAACCTAACCTAACCTAACCTAACCTAACCTAACCTAACCTAACCTAACCTAACCTAACCTAACCTAACCTAACCTAACCTAACCTAACCTAACCTAACCTAACCTAACCTAACCTAACCTAACCTAACCTAACCTAACCTAACCTAACCTAACCTAACCTAACCTAACCTAACCTAACCTAACCTAACCTAACCTAACCTAACCTAACCTAACCTAACCTAACCTAACCTAACCTAACCTAACCTAACCTAACCTAACCTAACCTAACCTAACCTAACCTAACCTAACCTAACCTAACCTAACCTAACCTAACCTAACCTAACCTAACCTAACCTAACCTAACCTAACCTAACCTAACCTAACCTAACCTAACCTAACCTAACCTAACCTAACCTAACCTAACCTAACCTAACCTAACCTAACCTAACCTAACCTAACCTAACCTAACCTAACCTAACCTAACCTAACCTAACCTAACCTAACCTAACCTAACCTAACCTAACCTAACCTAACCTAACCTAACCTAACCTAACCTAACCTAACCTAACCTAACCTAACCTAACCTAACCTAACCTAACCTAACCTAACCTAACCTAACCTAACCTAACCTAACCTAACCTAACCTAACCTAACCTAACCTAACCTAACCTAACCTAACCTAACCTAACCTAACCTAACCTAACCTAACCTAACCTAACCTAACCTAACCTAACCTAACCTAACCTAACCTAACCTAACCTAACCTAACCTAACCTAACCTAACCTAACCTAACCTAACCTAACCTAACCTAACCTAACCTAACCTAACCTAACCTAACCTAACCTAACCTAACCTAACCTAACCTAACCTAACCTAACCTAACCTAACCTAACCTAACCTAACCTAACCTAACCTAACCTAACCTAACCTAACCTAACCTAACCTAACCTAACCTAACCTAACCTAACCTAACCTAACCTAACCTAACCTAACCTAACCTAACCTAACCTAACCTAACCTAACCTAACCTAACCTAACCTAACCTAACCTAACCTAACCTAACCTAACCTAACCTAACCTAACCTAACCTAACCTAACCTAACCTAACCTAACCTAACCTAACCTAACCTAACCTAACCTAACCTAACCTAACCTAACCTAACCTAACCTAACCTAACCTAACCTAACCTAACCTAACCTAACCTAACCTAACCTAACCTAACCTAACCTAACCTAACCTAACCTAACCTAACCTAACCTAACCTAACCTAACCTAACCTAACCTAACCTAACCTAACCTAACCTAACCTAACCTAACCTAACCTAACCTAACCTAACCTAACCTAACCTAACCTAACCTAACCTAACCTAACCTAACCTAACCTAACCTAACCTAACCTAACCTAACCTAACCTAACCTAACCTAACCTAACCTAACCTAACCTAACCTAACCTAACCTAACCTAACCTAACCTAACCTAACCTAACCTAACCTAACCTAACCTAACCTAACCTAACCTAACCTAACCTAACCTAACCTAACCTAACCTAACCTAACCTAACCTAACCTAACCTAACCTAACCTAACCTAACCTAACCTAACCTAACCTAACCTAACCTAACCTAACCTAACCTAACCTAACCTAACCTAACCTAACCTAACCTAACCTAACCTAACCTAACCTAACCTAACCTAACCTAACCTAACCTAACCTAACCTAACCTAACCTAACCTAACCTAACCTAACCTAACCTAACCTAACCTAACCTAACCTAACCTAACCTAACCTAACCTAACCTAACCTAACCTAACCTAACCTAACCTAACCTAACCTAACCTAACCTAACCTAACCTAACCTAACCTAACCTAACCTAACCTAACCTAACCTAACCTAACCTAACCTAACCTAACCTAACCTAACCTAACCTAACCTAACCTAACCTAACCTAACCTAACCTAACCTAACCTAACCTAACCTAACCTAACCTAACCTAACCGGGGCGTTGGATGTTAGCCTCCCCGCGGCGCGCCCTGGAAACGGACTAGTACACGGTAACGCAGTGTCTAGTGCCGGCCAATAACATCCACCTTTGAAACTCAGCGACGCTAAGCGACTCAGCAATATGTTTCGAATATTAGATTATGCGAAGACGGATCAGGAGAGAGAAGCCGCACGCAAGGCTTCTGACCAAGCCTTCGGTGACCTTTCGGAGGAACTCCAGTACATCGACGAGCTCGAGGCCTTAGACCAAGCTGAATGCGAGGAAGAGGAGTTCCGACTCGTCGCTGGGGGAGATCCCTCGAAATGGAATGACAGGATGGTCGAGTTGCGATATAGAAACGTACAACAAATCAAGGACATGATGTATGGTGTAGCAGACACAATCGGAACTACCAGATATGGCCTTACTAAAGAGCAGAAGGATCGCATTATGAAGGTGTGTGACTTGGCGTACCATTCTTTGGAGTTAATGTGCAGGAGATCCAGATGGCCATCCAAAGAGGCATCTGTTCAGACAAAAGCCAACACACCGGATACTACCCCAATTACGAAGAAAACTAATTCCCTTGACACTACTTCGACCTCAACATCAACAGTGACTACTACCCAAGATCCAAAAGTAGACTGTATCACACAAGCCATCGAGACACTCACTAATAAGATCGACTCACTGGAAAAGGAAATCAACAACCAAGAGAAGCAACAACTCCCGAAGAACACCCAAGCGGAGAAAAACAAAAAGAGCGGCACTTATGCGGCTGCTGCTGCGAAAAACACCAGTGTGGGCAAAACCAAAGAAACGCGTTTGCCCATAGCTCCGACAACACCCAAGACCAAGCCGGCAATCATACTATCGGGTAAAACTGAGGATTCCTCACATGAAAGAGTCCTCAAGGAATTTAGCCAAGCGATGAAATTCAGCACTTTGGACTTCGCCCCGGCTAGGATCCAACGGATTTCGCGAGGCAAGGTCCGAGTGGAGTTCGATGAGTCCCAACAACTGGACCGAACCATCACGAAGCTAAACACCAGCGTAGACATAAACATCACGGCGGAACCAGCAAAACTACTCAAGCCCATGGTCATCCTAAAAGGCATCCCGAAGGAAATAGACCAGAATGTGTTGGTTGATTGCTTGCGCAATCAAAATACAACAATACGAGACTCCTGCGCCCCGGAAGATCTTGTTTTCAAGTTCACCAGGAAGAACAGAAAGGATGAGCTCTACAACGCTGTCTTCCTGACTACGCCTCGGGCATATACGGCCATCACCAAACTCCAGAAGGTAAACATAGACTACGTAAGAGTGCACGCAGAGGAGTTTTCGCCATTCATGCGGTGTTACAAGTGTCAGGAGTTCGGGCACTTAAGAAAACACTGCAAGAGCGGAGT
>CAUWAJ010000002.1:0-2500 GCA_963556745.1 Catoptria pinella | reverse complement strand
CTAACCTAACCTAACCTAACCTAACCTAACCTAACCTAACCTAACCTAACCTAACCTAACCTAACCTAACCTAACCTAACCTAACCTAACCTAACCTAACCTAACCTAACCTAACCTAACCTAACCTAACCTAACCTAACCTAACCTAACCTAACCTAACCTAACCTAACCTAACCTAACCTAACCTAACCTAACCTAACCTAACCTAACCTAACCTAACCTAACCTAACCTAACCTAACCTAACCTAACCTAACCTAACCTAACCTAACCTAACCTAACCTAACCTAACCTAACCTAACCTAACCTAACCTAACCTAACCTAACCTAACCTAACCTAACCTAACCTAACCTAACCTAACCTAACCTAACCTAACCTAACCTAACCTAACCTAACCTAACCTAACCTAACCTAACCTAACC
Source organism: Catoptria pinella (assembly GCA_963556745.1). Classification (NCBI taxonomy): domain Eukaryota; kingdom Metazoa; phylum Arthropoda; class Insecta; order Lepidoptera; family Crambidae; genus Catoptria; species Catoptria pinella. The sequence continues at coordinate 2,079 of CAUWAJ010000002.1, read as the reverse complement.
TAACCTAACCTAACCTAACCTAACCTAACCTAACCTAACCTAACCTAACCTAACCTAACCTAACCTAACCTAACCTAACCTAACCTAACCTAACCTAACCTAACCTAACCTAACCTAACCTAACCTAACCTAACCTAACCTAACCTAACCTAACCTAACCTAACCTAACCTAACCTAACCTAACCTAACCTAACCTAACCTAACCTAACCTAACCTAACCTAACCTAACCTAACCTAACCTAACCTAACCTAACCTAACCTAACCTAACCTAACCTAACCTAACCTAACCTAACCTAACCTAACCTAACCTAACCTAACCTAACCTAACCTAACCTAACCTAACCTAACCTAACCTAACCTAACCTAACCTAACCTAACCTAACCTAACCTAACCTAACCTAACCTAACCTAACCTAACCTAACCTAACCTAACCTAACCTAACCTAACCTAACCTAACCTAACCTAACCTAACCTAACCTAACCTAACCTAACCTAACCTAACCTAACCTAACCTAACCTAACCTAACCTAACCTAACCTAACCTAACCTAACCTAACCTAACCTAACCTAACCTAACCTAACCTAACCTAACCTAACCTAACCTAACCTAACCTAACCTAACCTAACCTAACCTAACCTAACCTAACCTAACCTAACCTAACCTAACCTAACCTAACCTAACCTAACCTAACCTAACCTAACCTAACCTAACCTAACCTAACCTAACCTAACCTAACCTAACCTAACCTAACCTAACCTAACCTAACCTAACCTAACCTAACCTAACCTAACCTAACCTAACCTAACCTAACCTAACCTAACCTAACCTAACCTAACCTAACCTAACCTAACCTAACCTAACCTAACCTAACCTAACCTAACCTAACCTAACCTAACCTAACCTAACCTAACCTAACCTAACCTAACCTAACCTAACCTAACCTAACCTAACCTAACCTAACCTAACCTAACCTAACCTAACCTAACCTAACCTAACCTAACCTAACCTAACCTAACCTAACCTAACCTAACCTAACCTAACCTAACCTAACCTAACCTAACCTAACCTAACCTAACCTAACCTAACCTAACCTAACCTAACCTAACCTAACCTAACCTAACCTAACCTAACCTAACCTAACCTAACCTAACCTAACCTAACCTAACCTAACCTAACCTAACCTAACCTAACCTAACCTAACCTAACCTAACCTAACCTAACCTAACCTAACCTAACCTAACCTAACCTAACCTAACCTAACCTAACCTAACCTAACCTAACCTAACCTAACCTAACCTAACCTAACCTAACCTAACCTAACCTAACCTAACCTAACCTAACCTAACCTAACCTAACCTAACCTAACCTAACCTAACCTAACCTAACCTAACCTAACCTAACCTAACCTAACCTAACCTAACCTAACCTAACCTAACCTAACCTAACCTAACCTAACCTAACCTAACCTAACCTAACCTAACCTAACCTAACCTAACCTAACCTAACCTAACCTAACCTAACCTAACCTAACCTAACCTAACCTAACCTAACCTAACCGGGGCGCTGGATGTTGGCCTCCCCGCGGCGCGCCCTGGAAACGGACTAGTACACGGTAACGCAGTGTCTAGTACCGGCTAACAACATCCCTTGCGATCAACTGTGACCATTGCGCAAGCAGCTACCAACATGTCTGACTACGACGAAGAGTTTGTTAACCAATTTATGCCTGGCGGGGCTCACTGCCCCGTTTCGGACTATGAAGATGATGATGGTGACCCTGTGGCCACTGGGCCATTTGCGAAAATCAAGACGAATGTAGAAGAAGTGATCAACTTAATCCAGGCCAGTCCGAAGGGCTTGACGAAGGTTCAGAAGGCTCGAGTTATCCAACTTTGTCAAATGACAATTACCACCTGCTATGCTAGCTCCACGAAAATACCTACTACGGAGACCCAACCAACTAGCAAGACGGAAACAAACACCACCTCTGTGACTTCGCCATCCCTCACTGTTGAAAACATCTCGGAAATTGTACGCACCTCAATTAAGGAAGAGTTAAAGAACTACCCAATGTTG
>CAUWAJ010000001.1:10000-21603 GCA_963556745.1 Catoptria pinella | reverse complement strand
TCCGGTCCGGTCCGGTCCGGTCCGGTCCGGTCCGGTCCGGTCCGGTCCGGTCCGGTCCGGTCCGGTCCGGTCCGGTCCGGTCCGGTCCGGTCCGGTCCTTTCCGTTCCGTTCCGTTCCGTTCCGTTCCGTTCCGTTCCGTTCCGTTCCGTTCCGTTCCGTTCCGTTCCGTTCCGTTCCGTTCCGTTCCGTTCCGTTCCGTTCCGTTCCGTTCCGTTCCGTTCCGTTCCGTTCCGTTCCGTTCCGTTCCGTTCCGTTCCGTTCCGTTCCGTTCCGTTCCGTTCCGTTCCGTTCCGTTCCGTTCCGTTCCGTTCCGTTCCGTTCCGTTCCGTTCCGTTCCGTTCCGTTCCGTTCCGTTCCGTTCCGTTCCGTTCCGTTCCGTTCCGTTCCGTTCCGTTCCGTTCCGTTCCGTTCCGTTCCGTTCCGTTCCGTTCCGTTCCGTTCCGTTCCGTTCCGTTCCGTTCCGTTCCGTTCCGTTCCGTTCCGTTCCGTTCCGTTCCGTTCCGTTCCGTTCCGTTCCGTTCCGTTCCGTTCCGTTCCGTTCCGTTCCGTTCCGTTCCGTTCCGTTCCGTTCCGTTCCGTTCCGTTCCGTTCCGTTCCGTTCCGTTCCGTTCCGTTCCGTTCCGTTCCGTTCCGTTCCGTTCCGTTCCGTTCCGTTCCGTTCCGTTCCGTTCCGTTCCGTTCCGTTCCGTTCCGTTCCGTTCCGTTCCGTTCCGTTCCGTTCCGTTCCGTTCCGTTCCGTTCCGTTCCGTTCCGTTCCGTTCCGTTCCGTTCCGTTCCGTTCCGTTCCGTTCCGTTCCGTTCCGTTCCGTTCCGTTCCGTTCCGTTCCGTTCCGTTCCGTTCCGTTCCGTTCCGTTCCGTTCCGTTCCGTTCCGTTCCGTTCCGTTCCGTTCCGTTCCGTTCCGTTCCGTTCCGTTCCGTTCCGTTCCGTTCCGTTCCGTTCCGTTCCGTTCCGTTCCGTTCCGTTCCGTTCCGTTCCGTTCCGTTCCGTTCCGTTCCGTTCCGTTCCGTTCCGTTCCGTTCCGTTCCGTTCCGTTCCGTTCCGTTCCGTTCCGTTCCGTTCCGTTCCGTTCCGTTCCGTTCCGTTCCGTTCCGTTCCGTTCCGTTCCGTTCCGTTCCGTTCCGTTCCGTTCCGTTCCGTTCCGTTCCGTTCCGTTCCGTTCCGTTCCGTTCCGTTCCGTTCCGTTCCGTTCCGTTCCGTTCCGTTCCGTTCCGTTCCGTTCCGTTCCGTTCCGTTCCGTTCCGTTCCGTTCCGTTCCGTTCCGTTCCGTTCCGTTCCGTTCCGTTCCGTTCCGTTCCGTTCCGTTCCGTTCCGTTCCGTTCCGTTCCGTTCCGTTCCGTTCCGTTCCGTTCCGTTCCGTTCCGTTCCGTTCCGTTCCGTTCCGTTCCGTTCCGTTCCGTTCCGTTCCGTTCCGTTCCGTTCCGTTCCGTTCCGTTCCGTTCCGTTCCGTTCCGTTCCGTTCCGTTCCGTTCCGTTCCGTTCCGTTCCGTTCCGTTCCGTTCCGTTCCGTTCCGTTCCGTTCCGTTCCGTTCCGTTCCGTTCCGTTCCGTTCCGTTCCGTTCCGTTCCGTTCCGTTCCGTTCCGTTCCGTTCCGTTCCGTTCCGTTCCGTTCCGTTCCGTTCCGTTCCGTTCCGTTCCGTTCCGTTCCGTTCCGTTCCGTTCCGTTCCGTTCCGTTCCGTTCCGTTCCGTTCCGTTCCGTTCCGTTCCGTTCCGTTCCGTTCCGTTCCGTTCCGTTCCGTTCCGTTCCGTTCCGTTCCGTTCCGTTCCGTTCCGTTCCGTTCCGTTCCGTTCCGTTCCGTTCCGTTCCGTTCCGTTCCGTTCCGTTCCGTTCCGTTCCGTTCCGTTCCGTTCCGTTCCGTTCCGTTCCGTTCCGTTCCGTTCCGTTCCGTTCCGTTCCGATAGATAGATAGATAGATAGATAGATAGATAGATAGATAGATAGATAGATAGATAGATAGATAGATAGATAGATAGATAGATAGATAGATAGATAGATAGATAGATAGATAGATAGATAGATAGATAGATAGATAGATAGATAGATAGATAGATAGATAGATAGATAGATAGATAGATAGATAGATAGATAGATAGATAGATAGATAGATAGATAGATAGATAGATAGATAGATAGATAGATAGATAGATAGATAGATAGATAGATAGATAGATAGATAGATAGATAGATAGATAGATAGATAGATAGATAGATAGATAGATAGATAGATAGATAGATAGATAGATAGATAGATAGATAGATAGATAGATAGATAGATAGATAGATAGATAGATAGATAGATAGATAGATAGATAGATAGATAGATAGATAGATAGATAGATAGATAGATAGATAGATAGATAGATAGATAGATAGATAGATAGATAGATAGATAGATAGATAGATAGATAGATAGATAGATAGATAGATAGATAGATAGATAGATAGATAGATAGATAGATAGATAGATAGATAGATAGATAGATAGATAGATAGATAGATAGATAGATAGATAGATAGATAGATAGATAGATAGATAGATAGATAGATAGATAGATAGATAGATAGATAGATAGATAGATAGATAGATAGATAGATAGATAGATAGATAGATAGATAGATAGATAGATAGATAGATAGATAGATAGATAGATAGATAGATAGATAGATAGATAGATAGATAGATAGATAGATAGATAGATAGATAGATAGATAGATAGATAGATAGATAGATAGATAGATAGATAGATAGATAGATAGATAGATAGATAGATAGATAGATAGATAGATAGATAGATAGATAGATAGATAGATAGATAGATAGATAGATAGATAGATAGATAGATAGATAGATAGATAGATAGATAGATAGATAGATAGATAGATAGATAGATAGATAGATAGATAGATAGATAGATAGATAGATAGATAGATAGATAGATAGATAGATAGATAGATAGATAGATAGATAGATAGATAGATAGATAGATAGATAGATAGATAGATAGATAGATAGATAGATAGATAGATAGATAGATAGATAGATAGATAGATAGATAGATAGATAGATAGATAGATAGATAGATAGATAGATAGATAGATAGATAGATAGATAGATAGATAGATAGATAGATAGATAGATAGATAGATAGATAGATAGATAGATAGATAGATAGATAGATAGATAGATAGATAGATAGATAGATAGATAGATAGATAGATAGATAGATAGATAGATAGATAGATAGATAGATAGATAGATAGATAGATAGATAGATAGATAGATAGATAGATAGATAGATAGATAGATAGATAGATAGATAGATAGATAGATAGATAGATAGATAGATAGATAGATAGATAGATAGATAGATAGATAGATAGATAGATAGATAGATAGATAGATAGATAGATAGATAGATAGATAGATAGATAGATAGATAGATAGATAGATAGATAGATAGATAGATAGATAGATAGATAGATAGATAGATAGATAGATAGATAGATAGATAGATAGATAGATAGATAGATAGATAGATAGATAGATAGATAGATAGATAGATAGATAGATAGATAGATAGATAGATAGATAGATAGATAGATAGATAGATAGATAGATAGATAGATAGATAGATAGATAGATAGATAGATAGATAGATAGATAGATAGATAGATAGATAGATAGATAGATAGATAGATAGATAGATAGATAGATAGATAGATAGATAGATAGATAGATAGATAGATAGATAGATAGATAGATAGATAGATAGATAGATAGATAGATAGATAGATAGATAGATAGATAGATAGATAGATAGATAGATAGATAGATAGATAGATAGATAGATAGATAGATAGATAGATAGATAGATAGATAGATAGATAGATAGATAGATAGATAGATAGATAGATAGATAGATAGATAGATAGATAGATAGATAGATAGATAGATAGATAGATAGATAGATAGATAGATAGATAGATAGATAGATAGATAGATAGATAGATAGATAGATAGATAGATAGATAGATAGATAGATAGATAGATAGATAGATAGATAGATAGATAGATAGATAGATAGATAGATAGATAGATAGATAGATAGATAGATAGATAGATAGATAGATAGATAGATAGATAGATAGATAGATAGATAGATAGATAGATAGATAGATAGATAGATAGATAGATAGATAGATAGATAGATAGATAGATAGATAGATAGATAGATAGATAGATAGATAGATAGATAGATAGATAGATAGATAGATAGATAGATAGATAGATAGATAGATAGATAGATAGATAGATAGATAGATAGATAGATAGATAGATAGATAGATAGATAGATAGATAGATAGATAGATAGATAGATAGATAGATAGATAGATAGATAGATAGATAGATAGATAGATAGATAGATAGATAGATAGATAGATAGATAGATAGATAGATAGATAGATAGATAGATAGATAGATAGATAGATAGATAGATAGATAGATAGATAGATAGATAGATAGATAGATAGATAGATAGATAGATAGATAGATAGATAGATAGATAGATAGATAGATAGATAGATAGATAGATAGATAGATAGATAGATAGATAGATAGATAGATAGATAGATAGATAGATAGATAGATAGATAGATAGATAGATAGATAGATAGATAGATAGATAGATAGATAGATAGATAGATAGATAGATAGATAGATAGATAGATAGATAGATAGATAGATAGATAGATAGATAGATAGATAGATAGATAGATAGATAGATAGATAGATAGATAGATAGATAGATAGATAGATAGATAGATAGATAGATAGATAGATAGATAGATAGATAGATAGATAGATAGATAGATAGATAGATAGATAGATAGATAGATAGATAGATAGATAGATAGATAGATAGATAGATAGATAGATAGATAGATAGATAGATAGATAGATAGATAGATAGATAGATAGATAGATAGATAGATAGATAGATAGATAGATAGATAGATAGATAGATAGATAGATAGATAGATAGATAGATAGATAGATAGATAGATAGATAGATAGATAGATAGATAGATAGATAGATAGATAGATAGATAGATAGATAGATAGATAGATAGATAGATAGATAGATAGATAGATAGATAGATAGATAGATAGATAGATAGATAGATAGATAGATAGATAGATAGATAGATAGATAGATAGATAGATAGATAGATAGATAGATAGATAGATAGATAGATAGATAGATAGATAGATAGATAGATAGATAGATAGATAGATAGATAGATAGATAGATAGATAGATAGATAGATAGATAGATAGATAGATAGATAGATAGATAGATAGATAGATAGATAGATAGATAGATAGATAGATAGATAGATAGATAGATAGATAGATAGATAGATAGATAGATAGATAGATAGATAGATAGATAGATAGATAGATAGATAGATAGATAGATAGATAGATAGATAGATAGATAGATAGATAGATAGATAGATAGATAGATAGATAGATAGATAGATAGATAGATAGATAGATAGATAGATAGATAGATAGATAGATAGATAGATAGATAGATAGATAGATAGATAGATATGATAGATAGATAGATAGATAGATAGATAGATAGATAGATAGATAGATAGATAGATAGATAGATAGATAGATAGATAGATAGATAGATAGATAGATAGATAGATAGATAGATAGATAGATAGATAGATAGATAGATAGATAGATAGATAGATAGATAGATAGATAGATAGATAGATAGATAGATAGATAGATAGATAGATAGATAGATAGATAGATAGATAGATAGATAGATAGATAGATAGATAGATAGATAGATAGATAGATAGATAGATAGATAGATAGATAGATAGATAGATAGATAGATAGATAGATAGATAGATAGATAGATAGATAGATAGATAGATAGATAGATAGATAGATAGATAGATAGATAGATAGATAGATAGATAGATAGATAGATAGATAGATAGATAGATAGATAGATAGATAGATAGATAGATAGATAGATAGATAGATAGATAGATAGATAGATAGATAGATAGATAGATAGATAGATAGATAGATAGATAGATAGATAGATAGATAGATAGATAGATAGATAGATAGATAGATAGATAGATAGATAGATAGATAGATAGATAGATAGATAGATAGATAGATAGATAGATAGATAGATAGATAGATAGATAGATAGATAGATAGATAGATAGATAGATAGATAGATAGATAGATAGATAGATAGATAGATAGATAGATAGATAGATAGATAGATAGATAGATAGATAGATAGATAGATAGATAGATAGATAGATAGATAGATAGATAGATAGATAGATAGATAGATAGATAGATAGATAGATAGATAGATAGATAGATAGATAGATAGATAGATAGATAGATAGATAGATAGATAGATAGATAGATAGATAGATAGATAGATAGATAGATAGATAGATAGATAGATAGATAGATAGATAGATAGATAGATAGATAGATAGATAGATAGATAGATAGATAGATAGATAGATAGATAGATAGATAGATAGATAGATAGATAGATAGATAGATAGATAGATAGATAGATAGATAGATAGATAGATAGATAGATAGATAGATAGATAGATAGATAGATAGATAGATAGATAGATAGATAGATAGATAGATAGATAGATAGATAGATAGATAGATAGATAGATAGATAGATAGATAGATAGATAGATAGATAGATAGATAGATAGATAGATAGATAGATAGATAGATAGATAGATAGATAGATAGATAGATAGATAGATAGATAGATAGATAGATAGATAGATAGATAGATAGATAGATAGATAGATAGATAGATAGATAGATAGATAGATAGATAGATAGATAGATAGATAGATAGATAGATAGATAGATAGATAGATAGATAGATAGATAGATAGATAGATAGATAGATAGATAGATAGATAGATAGATAGATAGATAGATAGATAGATAGATAGATAGATAGATAGATAGATAGATAGATAGATAGATAGATAGATAGATAGATAGATAGATAGATAGATAGATAGATAGATAGATAGATAGATAGATAGATAGATAGATAGATAGATAGATAGATAGATAGATAGATAGATAGATAGATAGATAGATAGATAGATAGATAGATAGATAGATAGATAGATAGATAGATAGATAGATAGATAGATAGATAGATAGATAGATAGATAGATAGATAGATAGATAGATAGATAGATAGATAGATAGATAGATAGATAGATAGATAGATAGATAGATAGATAGATAGATAGATAGATAGATAGATAGATAGATAGATAGATAGATAGATAGATAGATAGATAGATAGATAGATAGATAGATAGATAGATAGATAGATAGATAGATAGATAGATAGATAGATAGATAGATAGATAGATAGATAGATAGATAGATAGATAGATAGATAGATAGATAGATAGATAGATAGATAGATAGATAGATAGATAGATAGATAGATAGATAGATAGATAGATAGATAGATAGATAGATAGATAGATAGATAGATAGATAGATAGATAGATAGATAGATAGATAGATAGATAGATAGATAGATAGATAGATAGATAGATAGATAGATAGATAGATAGATAGATAGATAGATAGATAGATAGATAGATAGATAGATAGATAGATAGATAGATAGATAGATAGATAGATAGATAGATAGATAGATAGATAGATAGATAGATAGATAGATAGATAGATAGATAGATAGATAGATAGATAGATAGATAGATAGATAGATAGATAGATAGATAGATAGATAGATAGATAGATAGATAGATAGATAGATAGATAGATAGATAGATAGATAGATAGATAGATAGATAGATAGATAGATAGATAGATAGATAGATAGATAGATAGATAGATAGATAGATAGATAGATAGATAGATAGATAGATAGATAGATAGATAGATAGATAGATAGATAGATAGATAGATAGATAGATAGATAGATAGATAGATAGATAGATAGATAGATAGATAGATAGATAGATAGATAGATAGATAGATAGATAGATAGATAGATAGATAGATAGATAGATAGATAGATAGATAGATAGATAGATAGATAGATAGATAGATAGATAGATAGATAGATAGATAGATAGATAGATAGATAGATAGATAGATAGATAGATAGATAGATAGATAGATAGATAGATAGATAGATAGATAGATAGATAGATAGATAGATAGATAGATAGATAGATAGATAGATAGATAGATAGATAGATAGATAGATAGATAGATAGATAGATAGATAGATAGATAGATAGATAGATAGATAGATAGATAGATAGATAGATAGATAGATAGATAGATAGATAGATAGATAGATAGATAGATAGATAGATAGATAGATAGATAGATAGATAGATAGATAGATAGATAGATAGATAGATAGATAGATAGATAGATAGATAGATAGATAGATAGATAGATAGATAGATAGATAGATAGATAGATAGATAGATAGATAGATAGATAGATAGATAGATAGATAGATAGATAGATAGATAGATAGATAGATAGATAGATAGATAGATAGATAGATAGATAGATAGATAGATAGATAGATAGATAGATAGATAGATAGATAGATAGATAGATAGATAGATAGATAGATAGATAGATAGATAGATAGATAGATAGATAGATAGATAGATAGATAGATAGATAGATAGATAGATAGATAGATAGATAGATAGATAGATAGATAGATAGATAGATAGATAGATAGATAGATAGATAGATAGATAGATAGATAGATAGATAGATAGATAGATAGATAGATAGATAGATAGATAGATAGATAGATAGATAGATAGATAGATAGATAGATAGATAGATAGATAGATAGATAGATAGATAGATAGATAGATAGATAGATAGATAGATAGATAGATAGATAGATAGATAGATAGATAGATAGATAGATAGATAGATAGATAGATAGTAGATAGATTGATAGATAGATAGATAGATAGATAGATAGATAGATAGATAGATAGATAGATAGATAGATAGATAGATAGATAGATAGATAGATAGATAGATAGATAGATAGATAGATAGATAGATAGATAGATAGATAGATAGATAGATAGATAGATAGATAGATAGATAGATAGATAGATAGATAGATAGATAGATAGATAGATAGATAGATAGATAGATAGATAGATAGATAGATAGATAGATAGATAGATAGATAGATAGATAGATAGATAGATAGATAGATAGATAGATAGATAGATAGATAGATAGATAGATAGATAGATAGATAGATAGATAGATAGATAGATAGATAGATAGATAGATAGATAGATAGATAGATAGATAGATAGATAGATAGATAGATAGATAGATAGATAGATAGATAGATAGATAGATAGATAGATAGATAGATAGATAGATAGATAGATAGATAGATAGATAGATAGATAGATAGATAGATAGATAGATAGATAGATAGATAGATAGATAGATAGATAGATAGATAGATAGATAGATAGATAGATAGATAGATAGATAGATAGATAGATAGATAGATAGATAGATAGATAGATAGATAGATAGATAGATAGATAGATAGATAGATAGATAGATAGATAGATAGATAGATAGATAGATAGATAGATAGATAGATAGATAGATAGATAGATAGATAGATAGATAGATAGATAGATAGATAGATAGATAGATAGATAGATAGATAGATAGATAGATAGATAGATAGATAGATAGATAGATAGATAGATAGATAGATAGATAGATAGATAGATAGATAGATAGATAGATAGATAGATAGATAGATAGATAGATAGATAGATAGATAGATAGATAGATAGATAGATAGATAGATAGATAGATAGATAGATAGATAGATAGATAGATAGATAGATAGATAGATAGATAGATAGATAGATAGATAGATAGATAGATAGATAGATAGATAGATAGATAGATAGATAGATAGATAGATAGATAGATAGATAGATAGATAGATAGATAGATAGATAGATAGATAGATAGATAGATAGATAGATAGATAGATAGATAGATAGATAGATAGATAGATATAGATAGATAGATAGATAGATAGATAGATAGATAGATAGATAGATAGATAGATAGATAGATAGATAGATAGATAGATAGATAGATAGATAGATAGATAGATAGATAGATAGATAGATAGATAGATAGATAGATAGATAGATAGATAGATAGATAGATAGATAGATAGATAGATAGATAGATAGATAGATAGATAGATAGATAGATAGATAGATAGATAGATAGATAGATAGATAGATAGATAGATAGATAGATAGATAGATAGATAGATAGATAGATAGTAGATAGATAGATAGATAGATAGATAGATAGATAGATAGATAGATAGATAGATAGATAGATAGATAGATAGATAGATAGATAGATAGATAGATAGATAGATAGATAGATAGATAGATAGATAGATAGATAGATAGATAGATAGATAGATAGATAGATAGATTGATAGATAGATAGATAGATAGATAGATAGATAGATAGATAGATAGATAGATAGATAGATAGATAGATAGATAGATAGATAAGTTTTTTTTTTAATTTGTTTTATTTATATGCAAAACGGATACTTTAGTGGACTCTAGATTAAGGATCCTTGATTAAGGAAGGACTAATAAGCTCTTTAAATTAACAAATCTAACCTAACCTAACCTAAAAAACCGTAACCTAACAAAACCTAACAAACCAAAACCTAACCTAACAAAACCAAAGCTAACAAAACGTAAACTACAAAACCAAACCTTAAAAAAGAAACAACTAAAAAGTAAAAAAGGAAGTTAAAGAAAGAATTGTATTAAAAAAGATCATCTCATGTGTTTTTGGCATACCTACCTGTCCGCCATTTTGAAAATTGACAGTTTTTGAGGCCTATGATAAAAGTGAAAAAATTACAAATAAGAAGTAATAAGTAAAAAAACTCGTAATTGATATTCTTACTCAAATATTTGAGTTTGAAGTTGAAAAACAAATTCAACAGATTCACTTTCTCCGCGACTATAATGCGATAACAATTGTTACTTTACTTATTCCCTCCCACCAGATTAATGTTGATTTCCTAATCATATCTTGCATTATTCGCACCATCTTTATACATAATTAAGTATAATTGGAATTTTTTGTAAGTATATATTAACTTATATTGGGATAAATAGCATTAGCAAGATACTTAATTGCTAAAGTCTTAACAATAAATTGTGCAAACATATGTTTTATGTTAAGGTCACTTTTCGGGTTCTTCTCTTTCTCTATACAAAAAAAATAACGTAACAAAACCTAACCTAACAAAACTTCACCTAACAAAACTTAACCTAACAAAATTTAATCTAACAAAACTTAACCAAACAAAAGTTAACCTAACAAAACTTAACCTAACAAAACTTAACGTAACAAAACTTAACCTAACAAAA
>CAUWAJ010000001.1:0-7500 GCA_963556745.1 Catoptria pinella | reverse complement strand
CTTCTTGGTGGTGTTCGAGCGATCGGCGCCACCAAAGCGATTTGGTTTGATTGCATTTCTGTGCTTTATGTTCTATGACTTGTCCCCATAGAATCCGTCATGTATGGGGATGAAGTAGTTCATTCTGACGGAGACTCTCGTGTGGAGTCACCTGACATCTGGCAGGAGCCTGAGGTAATGGAGCTTGATAGGCAGGAAGGCCTGTCAGCTTCAAGAAAACGTCCCATTGAGGGCTCACTTGTTGAATCGGGAGGGTCTGACGACAACGACGCACCCTTCTCGACTAATAGAAAGGTCGTAATGAGTAACACCGGAACGAGGGGTAAAGCTCACTCATCTGGGAGGTATTCTGGACACGCTGCTATGCGTAAGCGCTGCACCCAGGAGGGACGAGAACAGGACGAACTAGAAGAAGTGGAAAGAGACTTTGCCAAGGAATTGGCCAAAAAGGAAGAAAGGAAGGCAGCGGAGGAAGCTGCTGGATTGGAGGTTGAGAAAGGGAAAAAGAATAGAAATAGAGGCAAAGGGAAAGAAAAGAGGAGCGACAAGGGTCAGGAACGTGATCGGTCCCAGTCTCCAGATTGCTCCCAGAGCAGAGACGAGTCCCCTGTGGGGTCAACATTCTCCAAGATTTCGGGTAGATCCTCTGTCCGAATCCAGCAGGAAGTAGAGCGATTCACCCAAAAGCTCCTTCATGTTGTTTCCCAATCAGGGAACTTAAAGAGGGAATTTAAGAATGACGTTAAAGAGGCGGCGGCGGGAATCAAAACGGTGGTCACCGAGCTAATCGGTATGTCGTCCACCGAGGAAACTCGCCGTCTAAAGGCGGACAATAAGAGACTGGAGGAACAGGTAAATTACCTGCAGTCGGAGTTGCTTGCGCTTAAGCGGGCATTTGAGGAGAAGTGCTCACAGGAGGTACAACGCAAACGTGCGACTCCTAGGAGTCAGGTCGAGGAAGTCGTGCAGGAGACGATTCCGCAACCTCCATTGCCGTCCCCCGCCAACCCGGAGGTTCCTGAGTGGATGGTGGTTCTCGAGAGGTCTCTCATGACCAGGTTCGCAAATATGCTTAATGCTAAAATTGCGGGCCTGGAGATGCGCTTGCCACCGGCGCCCATACTGCGCCCTCCTCTCGCGGGAGATAAAAAGAGGGCAGCAGCTGCTGCTGCGCCACAGGTGAAACCAGTACCGCAGCCAAACCCAGCTTTGGGTGAAGGCCAGTCCCGCCCATCCTACGCGGCGGCAGCTGCTTCAGCGGAGGTTGCCTGGACCCCTGTGGGGAAAAATGGTAGACCCATTAAGCCGAACGCAGTGGCTGGATCATCTGCCCTAGCCGCCGACTCCGCGAAGACCCCTAAAACGGCAAAGCCGCAGCCTGCCAAGCCAGCGGCGTCAAAGGGGCCCAAACTGACGCCGCCAAAGACGACAGCGGTAATTTTGACGATCTCCCCTGAGCAGAGGGAACAGGGGGCAACATATGCCGATACAATAGCCAAGGCTAAAAAGGCTATCAACATTGTGGACATGGGCATCCAGGGCATGAAAATCAAAGTTTCGGCAACGGGATCCCGAGTGTTTGAGATCCCAGGGGCTTCAAGTGGGGATAAGGCAGATCTTCTAGCTGCCAAGCTCAGGGAGACTCTGGGAGAGTCGGCCAAGGTCTCGAGGCCTGTGAAGACCGCGGACATGCGTGTCTCCGGGCTCGACGATTCCGTCACTACAGAAGAGCTTCGCTCAGCGGTCGCTAGCGCGGGAGGATGCCCCCCCGAACATGTCCGTGTCAGTCCATTTAGGACTGGTCCTGGGGGTCTCGGCTCGGTCTCAAATGCCCTATCTCCGCGGCTAAGGTTCTGTCCCAGTCAGGGCATTTGATGGTTGGTTGGGTGTCCGCATCTATTAAGGCACTGGAGGCTCTTCCGCTCCGGTGCTTTAAGTGTATGACCCCGGGGCACACCAGAGCACTATGCCGGTGCGAGGTGGATCAGAGTGACACCTGCTATCGATGCGGAAAGAGGGGACATATGTCATATGACTGTCGCGCTGAGCCGAGCTGCGCCGTATGTAGAGCGGCAAAGGTACCGGCCAATCACATAATGGGGGGAAGCAAATGCCACCCCCCTGCGGTGAGAGTGAGGACCCCCGCCGTGACTGGGGCTTCAGTACGACAGACGACGGGCCTAACAGCTCAGAGGGAGGTTGAGGAGGTAGAACACATGTCCCAGTAATGTCTAGACACCTTAACCTCCTTCAGGGAAATTTGAACCACTCTGCTGCTGCGCAGGATCTCTTCCTGCAATATGCAGCAGAGTGTGGTACAAACCTTGCGGTCATGGCGGAGCCGTACTCGATTCCCCAGCGTCCTAATTGGGTGGGTGACACTGACAACTCTGTCGCCATCATAGCCCCGTACTCTGCCGCCTGCTCCCCTCCCCTCTCGGTTAAAGAGAGGGGACCGGGCTATGTAGCGGCCACTTGGGGAGAACTGACACTCCTTGGAGTGTACTTCTCCCCCAACCGGGGCATTCGTGAGCTGGTGCAGTGGCTCAGTGGGTTGAGTGGCGTGGTGGGCCGTCTTGCCCCGGCACAGCTGCTGGTCCTAGGCGACTTCAACGCCCACCATACGGCTTGGGGCGAGCGCCGCGACACCCCTAAGGGCGTTGAGGTTTTCGAGTGGGCGGTGACAGCGGGGCTGGTTCTCTGCAATCGGGGCCGGGCATTCACCTGCGTCAGGGGGGACGGCGGGTCCATTGTGGACCTGACGTTCGCCACTCCAGCACTGGCGGCACGGGTGCAGGGCTGGCATGTCCTTAAGGACGTGCTTACTCTTTCGGACCACGATCATATTTATTTTAAGATCGTGGCCGCGTCGGACGGGAATCGCCCACTTCGCCCTGGGGAGTCACAGCGTCGCTTTCCCCGTTGGGCAACCACCAAGCTGGATCGAGAGCTGGCAGAGGAGACGGCGCTGGTCGAGGCGTGGAACCTCGAAGGGAGCCCCGTTGAGGAGGAGGGGGTGGAGGAATATGCCAGGCGGCTGACTGCATCCCTTACGGCGGTTTGTGACGCGGCCATGCCGAGAGTGAAGGGCCTTCCTCACAAAAAGTGCGTGTATTGGTGGACGGAGGAGATTTCCTCCCTCAGAGACGCATGCCTAGAGGCCAGAAGGGCATACCAACGCTCACGGCGTAGGGCTAGGCGGGATGCTGGGGAGGAATCCCAACTCCGTCGCTCCTTTGAGGAGGCGAAGCAGGCCCTTGCAGAGGCCATTTGTAGGTCGAAGTCGGCCGCCTGGGATGAGTTCCTTGAGGACCTGGACAGGGACCCGTGGGGGCGCCCGTACAGAATGGTGCGGAGTAAGCTCCGCAACCAGGCGCCTCCCACCGAGTCGATGGACCAGGAACTACTGTCACGCGTGGTTGAGGGTCTTTTCCCTGCCTCACCTCCGTTGGTGCCCCCTGTTGTGGGCCCAACGCCTGAAGCGACTGACCCGGCGCAGGGCTTTTTCCCGGTCACTGAGGATGAGCTTAGATATGTCACAGAGCGCCTCCGCTCCAAAAAGAAGGCGCCTGGTCCGGACGGCATCCCGGGAAAAGTTATGCCCAGTGCCCTGAAGCACCTGGGCGAACACGCTCGGGCATTATTCACAGCCTGCCTTCAAACGGGGCGTTTTCCCAAGATGTGGAAAAGAGGGAGACTTTGCCTCCTGAAAAAGGAAGACAGACCACCGGATCTTCCGTCCTCGTATCGGCCCATCGTCCTCCTGGACGAGTTCGGCAAGATGCTTGAGCGCATTATTGCCGACCGAATCGTCCAGCACTTAGGTTCGGTAGGGCCGAATCTGTCGGACCGCCAATATGGTTTCAGGAGGCAGAGATCTACTATCGATGCGTTGCTCGCCCTTAAAGAGCTGACGCGGGTAGCAGTGGAACGGGGGCAGAGGGTTGTTGCGGTGTCTCTCGATATAAAAAACGCATTCAACTCTCTGCCATATAGCGTGGTTCGTGATGCGCTGAGGTACCATGGGGTTCCCCCGTACCTGGCCCGTCTCATCGAAGACTATCTAGAGGACAGGGAAATTGTGTACCTCGCCCCTGACGGGCAGATGAAAATCCGCCGAATGGAGTGCGGTGTTCCACAGGGGTCGGTCTTGGGGCCGCTCCTGTGGAACCTTGGGTATGACTGGGCGCTTCGCGGTGCCCTCCCCCCTCGGATGGATGTCATCTGCTATGCAGATGACACACTCATCACTGCCCGAGGGGAGAACTTTGCGGAAGCGAGACGCCTTGCGAGAGTTGGGGCGGAATATATAATAGGCCGTATACGGGCTCTGGGATTGGAGGTTGCGGTGGCCAAGACCCAGGCCATTCTTTTCCATGGGCCTAGGCAGGGGCCCCCACCAGGGGCGGACATGACCATCGACGGGGTGGTGGTTAAGCTGCGCCCGACCATGAAGTACCTGGGGCTGGTGCTGGACGGGCGCTGGAAGTTTGAAGCCCATTTCCAGCAGCTGGCTCCCAGACTGGTGGGTGCAGCGGCCGCGCTTGGGCGGTTGCTGTCCAATGTAGGAGGGCCGAATCCAAGCTGCAGGCGATTGTACGCGGGGGTCATCCGTAGCATGGCTATGTACGGGGCCCCCGTGTGGGCGGATTCTTTAAATGAAAAGAATAAGGCCGCACTTCGGCGGCCACAACGAGTAGTGGCGTCAAGAATTATAAGGGGCTACCGTACCATCTCGGGGACGGCCGCTTGCGTCCTTGCTGGCACACCTCCGTGGGAGCTGGAGGCGCAGATGCTCTCAGAGGTGTACCAGCAAAGAAGGGAGGAAAGGGCGAGGGGGGACCGCCTTGCCCCTGAGGAAAGGCTAAGTGCTCGGCGCATTGCAGAGGAGCGGTGCGAAGGGGAGTGGGAGCGTCAGATAGAGGCTCCAGAATATGGGCAAAGGACCGTGGAGGCTATCCGCCCGGTTCTAAAAGAATGGAGGGCTCGAAAACACGGAGCCTTAACATATCGGCTGACACAGGTACTTTCCGGACACGGATGCTTCGGGAGGTACCTGTGTCAGATACAAAGGGAAGAATCTCAGGTGTGTCACCATTGTGGCGCACCGCGAGATACCGCACGCCACACTGTAGAGGAGTGCTCGGCGTGGGCAGTGCAGCGCCAGGAGTTGGTCGCTGTGGTTGGGCCGGACCTCTCGCTTCCCAGCATCACAGTTGCGATGCTGCGAAGCAGGGAGGGATGGCAGGCCGTGGTCTCCTTCTGCGAGGACGTCATCTCG
Organism: Catoptria pinella; assembly: GCA_963556745.1. Classification (NCBI taxonomy): domain Eukaryota; kingdom Metazoa; phylum Arthropoda; class Insecta; order Lepidoptera; family Crambidae; genus Catoptria; species Catoptria pinella. Next base: position 2,219 of record CAUWAJ010000001.1, on the reverse strand, counting down.
CAGAAGGAGGCTGCGGAGAGGGTTCGCGAGGCGGACGTCACAGCGAGCCAACTCCGACGTGCGCGGCGGGGGAGAACGAGACGCCAACGTGCGCAACTCGCTCTCCCCTAGCCGCAAGGGGGGGCGCAGTAAGGCCCTCTGCCCCCCATAAGGTGGAACCCTAACGGGTCACCATCCCCGGGTCACGTGGTGAATGCAACCGCGATCCCACAGACCCGGCGGAAAGGCGCAGGTCTTCGAGAGGAGTTTAGTTGGTAGTGGTGCATTCTCCCGTCCCCCCATCTGGCCCGCCCACTATGAGTGGGTAGCCTTATGGGAGGCCGGGAAAATGCTTCCTCCCCCTGTCACTAGGGCAGGGGTTAGAACCACCCAGCCCTGACGCGAAGCCTATTAGGCTTGGCGGGAGGGCTGGGCGCGGCGAGGAACATGTCCCGGGTAATAACCTGGGGGGTGACCGACCCCAACATGCCGTTTGGTATGCGTAAAGATTGCATTCTCCTCTTGATACAAAAAAAAAAAAAAAAAAAAAGGTTAGGTTAGGTTAGGTTAGGTTAGGTTAGGTTAGGTTAGGTTAGGTTAGGTTAGGTTAGGTTAGGTTAGGTTAGGTTAGGTTAGGTTAGGTTAGGTTAGGTTAGGTTAGGTTGGGGTGCGTGCCAGACAACCTCCTCGTGGTGCACCCTGGGCGTCACCGCTCTGTTGCGGTGGCGGCGAATAGTCTGGCAGGCGGAGACGGCGCCAGTTCTGCTCTGGTGCTGTCTAACTCGTTACCCCGTACGTGGTGCGGGACCGAGGGCCGTCATCCCAACGGATGGGGGCTGCGAGGAAGAAAACCTCAGAAAAAATAACCTGGCGGGGACCACGCAAGAGGTCCTGTCTCGCTTTTTGCGGGTGGTGTAGGCTCCACGTCGGCGTCCCAGACGTACTCTGGGTAGCGGCGGCGTGGTTCGGGCTCGGCCGGCGCCCTGGATATTCCGGGAAGCGGCGGTGCGAGCGTGGGCGGCGGGTCCGTCGGTTGCGGTGGTCGTAATCGGCGAACAGGCATTCATTGCCAACTGCCGGCAAACTCGACCCTTCAGTCATGTGTTGGGGGCCGGGGAGGCTGCCCTTGGTTGGGTGTCCTCAAGAGGAGAAAACCTCGTTAAAAAACCCTAACCCCAAGTCTTTTGTTGTGCGGCGAGGGGGTGAATGGCTGGTGGGAGACCAGCCATTACGCAACAACGGAACAGGGGACCTGCGGCCCCCCTGTTTCGATAACCCAACGCTTACCCGGGTATGGGACCTCTGCCCGGGTGGACTGAATGTTTGTCACCTATCTCGTGGGAACAATTATGAGTCAAAAATCTAACCTAATTTTAAAATATTTAAGGGAGAAAGGTGGGCCTAGCTCAGGCGGAAGCGAGCGGAAGCGGCCTAGCTCAGGCAAGGAAAAGGAGCAGACGCATTCTGCGTCCGAAGAAGTGGTCTCGTACTATTCGGGATCTGAGGAGTACTCGTCGGAGGATGAGTTAGAACTTTCAGCCGCGGAGGATCGAGCTCAACTCACGGCTAGACGAAAGCGCCAAATAGGCAGTAATGACGTTCCGAACGCCGTCGCTCGCGATGGTGATGTGCAGGTTTCGGGGGGAGTCCCGAAGATAAATAAAACGGGAAAGGCGGGTATGACTCGCGGTAAAGGGGGGGGAAGGCGTGGTCCCGCTCCTACCAAAAGCACACATGTGGGCATTCCGGCTGCAAAGGCTATGCTTAAGCGGCTGGAAAAAGCCGACCAAGAAAGAGAGGCTGAGGCACAACTTAAGGCCGAGGCTAGTATAACTGAGGCGGAAAAACAGTTAAGAGCCAAAGTGTGGGCAGACGCAGAGAGACACCAACGCGCTGAGCGTTCCCTGATGGAGTACGACAGGGACGCTGAAGACGTGCTGGAGTTCCTAGGAATGGCGGAGAACTGGGAGATGAGCTCCCGGGGATCCATCACACCGACCCCTAGAGAGCAGGAAAGTGTTGCGACTCTTAGAGTCAAAGCTGGTGAGCAGATAAGAGCCATCATGAATGTGTCGACCAGGTCGAAGAATTTAAGTGGCCCCTTTCAAAAGGTACTGAAGGACGCAACCCGCTCCCTCAGTGGGATATTGGACGCGTTGACGACCCAATCTGGCGACAGGGTAACGCGCAACCTGTACGCAGAAAATCAACGCCTGATTAAGGAAGTGGATAAGCTGCGG